>VXCM01000019.1:460243-468184 GCA_014773175.1 Lucifuga dentata | reverse complement strand
CTCTCTCTCTCTCTCTCTCTCTCTCTCTCTCCTGTTTCTCTTTCAGTCTCATTCCCTCACTGGTAGCCTCAGGATTAGGCCTTTGTCTCTCTGCCTCCTCTCTCTCTTTGCATTTCTCGTTCTATCTCTTTCAAACAGTGCTAACCAAGTGTGTGTGTGTGTGTGTGTGTGTGTGTGTGTGTATTTTTACTCTCCTTCTGGCAGATTTTTCATTGTTTTTTTTTTTTTTGGGGGAGGCAGGGGTATCTTTTGCTGTTTTGGCAGCAGAGGTAATTCTTACTGTCTTGTTTTTCCCCCCTCAAAACTCTTATCTTACCATTTCCTGCCCTTTACCTGTCTTCCTCCTCCTCTTCCTCCTCTCCTGCACTTTTATCTCTTCTCCTCCTCATATTTGGAGGCCACTTCTCTTCATCCGTTCCCACTTCCCCCCACCCACTTTTCTCTCCATTCCTTCTTGTTTCAAACCCCTAAACAAATCCATTTCACCCTCTCCTCCTGGCCTTGAAGTTTTTTCTTTTTTTCCCCCCTTATCCTCACTGTCGTTCTCCTCATCCTGCTCCTTCCACTCCTCCTCCATTTTCTCCCCACCCCCACTCCTTTTCTCACCCCCCACCTTCTCTGTTCCCTTCCTCAACTCCTTCCTCTCTTTCCTTTGCTTCTACTCTTCTTCCACCCACCATCTCTCCTTCTTCCTCATTTCACTCAATGTTTCTCCTTCTTCTTCTCAGGGCCAGTCGACTCCTAAGCAGAAGAAGAGTGGCAGCGGTGCTGCTGGCACCCAGAAGAAGCAGAGGAGCCCCACCAGGCAGAGCGCCCTGACGCAACAACAGCCACCACCATCATCGTCACCTCCGCAAGCTCCAGCTCAGGAGGAGGAGAAGGAGGAGGAGCTAGTGACCATACCTCAGCCACCACAGGGGGTGGAGGAGGAGGAGGGAGGCGAGGACGAACGGAAGGAGGTGNACCTCAGCCACCACAGGGGGTGGAGGAGGAGGAGGGAGGCGAGGACGAACGGAAGGAGGTGGCAACAAACTCTGTGGAACAGGAGAAGGAGGAGCGGGAGGAGAAGGAAAAGCAGAGGCAGGGCGAGACGAACATGCCCTCCATACACATCAAACCAGAGCCAGAGGAGAAGGCGTGCACGGTGAGGAGAGGGAGATGGAAGGAGGTGACAGTGGGGATGGGAGGTGGCTGGGTGATTGATTAGAATGGGCCAAGAAGCTGTGGGAGAAAAGGGAGTAGGACTAATTAAAACATGGCGAGACAAAGGGGTGGATGAAAGTCAGGGCGTGGGTGGGTGTGGCTCCAACTTTAGAGTCCAAATTAGATTTGAACTTTAACAGACTCAACAACCAGCAACATTTAACAGTCACACAGTGAAACCAACGCTAAAACACCCAGAGAGCTCACAGCCTGAGCACCTGAATTTAAGTTAAAATAATTTCTCAACCACACAAATATACTCCAGGGATATGAAATCAAGCGTTTCTCTTTTATAGCCCTTTCAGACAGATGCAATGACTCAGGATAAATCCGTGTTTGAAGTTGGTGTGCATGAGTCAGCATGCTTTCGGCTCTGACACGGCTCCTGATCTGATATCCAAGGTGCCCCCTATGCTGGGCATTTTGTAGTAATTCAACGCAATTACACACTAGTGTTATTTACTTAGTCACCAGCGTTTGCTCCACTTTATCAACCCAGATTTAGTTAAAATCAGGTGTAGCTTTTTGTGGAAAATGATATTTGATACAGGAGATTTCCTATAGATGAAAACAGAGGATATAGAAGATGGTTCAAAGGTAGGTACGGGGACTGGTGGGTTGTACAAGGATTGAGGGATGAATGGATGATGGATAGAGTGAAGGAGGTGTAAGTAAAATTGATGGAGGAGTGACTGGAGAGATGGATGGAGGGGCGGTTGAGTGGAGCATGAGGGTGGAGGAACTGAGAAAAAAACATTTGCATTAAAGGAAATAGAGGAGAACAGTTGGAGTTGCTTGGATGTTACCACAGGATTCTTATTGTCAACGGATTCTTTCTAGTTTAGTTTGAGTAGTTTGAGCTTCTGAAGGTGGTGCAGTTATCTTTGTTCAGCTATGGTGGCTATTGCTGTGAAATTAAAAAATCTTGCATTAATCTGCTAATCTGCTGTAGGTTTAATCATTGTCACATTATAATTTTAGCACACATAGCATTCAGGCTGGTGACAGGAAGTTCACCTGTTCTGATCCCCTGTCCAGGTGGGAAACACTGGTCAGGGAAAGTGAATGTGAAATGAAACATCTGTCACAATAGCTGCTGCTGGATGGCCTTGAGCAATGCATGTGACTTCTTCTTAGTGTGTGGTTGTACTCTGTGTTTTCTATAAAGATCACAGAAAGGGTGCTAGGTGCGGTGAATCTTTTGGATTGACATGATGACATGAGAGGGAAGGAGCAGGAAGAGTAGGTGCGATGGTGAGAGAAAGACCGAGGGAGATGAAAAAGATGGATGGATAGAAAGAAGTAGGAAAACAAAATGCACTTTAACAAACATCTAAATGCTTCTACATTACAATTTTTATTGATATTTGGAGGATTGTATTTCAAGCTGACCTTGTTTTGTATTTTTTTTGTTTTTTTTATATCCAGACTGACTTTCAGGCTATAACTGGAACAAGCTCAAAGCAACAAACATTGAGGAGGTCAGAGGTCATTGCAAAGCCAAAATGCCCTGGCAACATATTGTATGAATCATTTTGAGGGAAAAAAAGCTCCTCTTGAAATTAAACTCTTGCTAGATTTACGCTAGTGACTAAATGCCTCGCTGATTTAATTCTTTTAGGGTCTAACTATTTCTGTTTGTGTCCGCTCTGCTGATAAATGAATCTTCCTTGGAGCTGCATTTTTTATTTTTTTTTTTAATGATTAACACAAACTTGGGGAGTTTCTCTTAAAAAGGGAGTGCTTATAAATTTCAGTGGCTTTCAATGGCTTTTGGGATGTACAACATATGTATCTCAGAGGAATAGAGCTGCATAAATATTCCGGATTATTTCCCCAGAGATTGATTATTTTAAGAACAAAGATATTTTATTGCACTTTCTGCATTTTAGATGAACTTTTTAAAGTTATTTTTAACTAAAGAAGACAATCAAACTATCCTTACCTATCAGCATTCTTTAATTGTTGTAGCTGTAGACAGATCTGAGACGCAGACAGCTGAGGAAATTGTAGAGGAGACAGAATGTGAACACATGAAAAATTAACTTGTGAAGTAACCAAATCTCCATTTCAAACACAAATACAAAGGTGGATCGTATTGGGTTTCATGTCAGTCAACTCCCCACATACTCTGTGACCGCTGTTCCTCTTTGGGCTCACATTATTTGGCTTCATCAGAGCTCTTTAATATTGTCATGCTGATTTCTTTAATATATACTACATACCACTAGATACAAATCTTAAGGTTTTAAGAAGTGATAAAATTCAAAAATGCAAATGTCTGTAAATCTGTATACATCATAAATGTGGCTTGATTTTGTGTGTGTTGTTAATAGATACCATGTCCCAACAATTCAATGTAGAAGGATAACTGTAGAAAGAAATTAAAACAATAGACAGACAGCTCCAGGAACTTCTAGGAAAACGAATGTCATAAATAATTAAATCTTTAGAAATACATTGTTCGTTCTCTTTGTAAATTCTGTCATATTTACAATAGCTTTGCAAAGCTGTAGTTTGATCTATATCTACATGATTAATACATAGTAATCTTAGTCTGTAATTAGAATTGGGACGCAACTAAACCTACTAGTCTTGATTATTATCTGACAGTATCTGGATGCTCTGGTTTCTCGCATCGAGTTCCTTGGAAGTAGTTATCTCTCAATAACAATTATGTTTATTCAAAGTGGGAGTGTTTTGTTTTCAAACCGACTGAGCTCATAAAAGGTGTAGCCGTTTGGCAACACAGGCATGTTTTTGCACCATTGACATTTCCACTGTTAATGTTATATTGACAGGAAGGTCTGTTATAATCATAGACTGAAGAAGATATAGATTAGAATAGAGGGGGCATGAAGGGAAATGATAAGGTGAGGCTTGTTGGAGTCACAGACATGCTGTAGCACCAGTCACCTCACCCATACCGGGTGGGAAGGAACAAGGAAAGGGTGTTGTCAGATGTATGTAGTAGGGAGGAGGTGGAAGGAGGGTATGATGAAAGGAGGAAACAGAAAGTGCAAAAGCAGAGAGGGAGGAGAAGATAAGGAGAGGAAAGGATGGCGGCAAGAAGGCCCACGATGAAAAAGTGCAGGAGGGGATTGAAAGAGGAAAGCCATGCAGGGTGAGGGATAGAGGGGAAGGTAGAGAGATGGAGGTGAAGGTGGAGAGGGTGTGGACGGTTAGATAAGAAAAAGCTATGCTGCAGGATTAAGGTTGCTATCCATTTTGTTCTCCTCTGTGTTGACTTCAGTGTTTTTTTCCATGGTTCTGTCCCAGTTGGCTCAGTACAGCCAGGAGCAAGGAGATGGCGTGGCGTTTTTGCATTCTGAGGTTAAGCTGTTTCCATTAGTAACACTTACAGTGATAACAGGATATTTTGGGAGTTCTATAGACCAAATGCAGACACTGTGTTCTTCTAGCAAAAATCATCTAAAAAGGTAAAATACGCCAGGTTTTTGCTTTTGCTCTGCATTGCTAGTGAGTTCTGAAGACGTTTTATGTACCTCCAAGGGCAGCAGAAAAATATTGTCCCACTAATATAAAATAATACTTTATTTCACATACTAGTACATGAAAGTAAAATTCCAGAGTGTCCAGAGAACCTTGAAGAAGGCTCTGGGGTGGAAGTGAGGAATATTCTATTTTATTTTCACTCTTTCCCTCACTAGAAGCAGGAATACTGATGATAGGTGGATGAGGATGTATAAGAGTGAAAGCATTTACAGATGTTTGCACTTTCATCCCATCTATAGGAATGTCAGAAAGTCTTAAATTCTGTCTAACAGTGAAAATCTTCTTATATGGTCCTTGTCAAGTCAGTGTGCCCATCAGTGGTTTGTGGCCCATCTGTAGCTCGTTAGCTGGCCCTGCAAGGACACGAATGGCTTGGCAACATTGGATGAGGGGGGGAAATTCTGCTACGCTCTGGTGTTAAAACCCAGTTCATACCCAAAATTTTACGATATTGGTTGAAATAGTTCCGTGACCTTGAGACCCACAAACCCTGTCTTAGTGTGCAATATCAGAAATCTACACTTATACATCTGAAGGTGAGGCAGAGTGCAGAAGCTTTGATTTAAATTTGTTATTGTATGTAAGAATGTGGGATAGGCAGGGCATTGAGATGTGCTCCATTCGCAGGGTATGGCAGATTTGGGAGGTGAAGTTACAGCCAAGTCAGGAAACTCTTTTTTCGCACCTTGCTGATATTTACATACCACTTCTAATATGTAGCTTCAACTCCAACTTTTAACAACATCAAGCAAGTAATCAGGTCAAGTCAAGCCAGGTTTGTTTAGGTATGAGCTCTAAAAAATACAGGGCTGAGAAAAAATAAGAGAAAACCAGGAGGAGGGAGATTATAAAGTTACCAAACTGGAGCCTGAGAGTTTGTGCGTGTGTGTGTGTGTGTGTGTGTGTGTGTGTGTGTGTGTGTGTGTTTTGCAGACATACCAAGAGAAATGTTTGACAAAACACCAGCCGAATTGGGCCAACTTGTGTAACTGGTGACAAAATCAGTGTCCTCAATTTGTTTTCTCTGCAGGTATGTGCAGCAGGAGGTAAAATAGTTTATTTATTCATTTGGTCGCCTCCTCTTTATAATCATTATCTTTGTAAAACAGCTGATCACACACAGGCCTTCTTGCTCAGTGCTGCGAGTTTTGTTTGTACTGTCATTAGGGCAAAAGTGAGGAGTAAGTCATACAGAATCAATTGATTTCCATTGTTCGGTGAATATACATGACTTATTTAATCAGCTTACGAGAGGAATTCATGCCCAGGGTGCTTAGGGTGATTCTAAGCTGATCTTAAATGAATTTATCGCACATTCTTCACAATGCCAATTTAATGACAATTTCAACCTGATTATGGTGCTTACATAACATTTGGAAAAATCTATTTATTATTTTAATTGGATCAGATTAAAAGTTTATGTATGCATGCATGTAATTGTACTGACTGATACCTTGATCCAGTACACTGACTTATCATAATTCATGAACTGTTACCAAAGTTGGATTCTTAACACTGCTGCTTGCCATGTTTATGAAGAGTATAAAATTCTAAAAACAAACAAACAAACAAAAAAAACCAAAAAAAAACAAAAACAAAAAGAAACTGGCACAGATATTAAAAATAGCCTTTTTAAACTTAAAGAGGCTACTTATATCAAATTGGAGAAACCTTCCTTGAACAGGGGAGGAGGGTTGAGACACCATTTGTCTGCCATTTACAATGTTGCTCTAGCATCAATGTTGCCCCTCCATATAGGTGGGGCATAGGTATCATGTAATGAGGCCATGGACACACACACACACACACACACACACACATACATACATACGCACAAACACACACAAGTGCAAGGAGGGGAGGGAGGGAGACATTAAGGCCAGAAAAGGTCTGGCATAATTTTGGCCCAGGTCAGGGAAGGAACTACACTCTTTGTCTCTCTCTCTCTCTCTCTCTCTCTCTCTCTCTCTCTCTCTCCCCAACCCAGTAACAGATCGATCAACCCACCCTGGCCTGGTGGTGAAACGTGGTTACGTACACCTGGACTCAACCATGCCTGCATTCCACAAACCATCACGTTGATGGGTGTGTGGGTGTGTTTGCCCTTCGGGAATAAACGGTACTATCTATTCTCACCACAGCTCGAACTGAAGAAGCTTTTCAGATGAACGGCTTCTGAAATGTTCATCTGAAAGGCTGAAACGTTTTCAAATGTTTTTTTTTCTCCCTGTCCATTGACTCAACTTCAACCATCTCGACATACTTTTTAAGGAGCATTCTGGTGATTCTGCTGTTAATTTGTTCAGTTCCTGGATCATTTATTGTGCGAGCTGACAGTCAGAGAATGTGCAGGAAGCTTGCATATATGTGTGTGAGAGTAGGGTTTTGGTTGTGTGAAGGGCATGGGAATGGGGAGGGGTGTCAAAGACTGGCTCGTCATCAGAGGGTCATGGGTTTGACCCCACAGCAGCCTGTATGTCTGCTTTTAAGACTAAAACAAACTCTTGAATTGCAGAATTCTTATATTTCAGAGAAAAAGTAGAATTATCTCATTGTATTCAAGTGAAGATGTAAGGGTGGGGGATCGGGGAGGGGGTCTATGGGTAGTAAAGCTGTGTGGTGTTGTGGCATGGTGTGGTTTGGGTTAGTGTTGGGTGGGAGCTGGGTGGAGCAGTATTGCGTAAGGGATCATTAAGCAGAGTGTGTGTGTGTGTGTGTGTGTGTGTGTGTTGACCACACCTCTCTGTCTGCCTCGAACAGAGGGAGTGGAGTTTCCTGTCCAGAGATAAAGTCTCAGAGAAGCAGATTCTGTTCACTCTGTTAAAACGAGCTTTTAAACACTAAAACACACATGCATTTTTAATCCAAATTATTTGTCACCACTTTCATTTTGAGACATAACTCCTTTCTGGCACTTTTGGTATTATTCTTTCAGAATAAGATGTAATTTTTCCAAATAAGGCAATCTGGATCCCGTGATGAGTCAGTAAACCTTTCTCGTAGACGATACATTGACTTGTAGCAGGAAAAGCACAGGTACAATTAACAATAACGTAATAAATAATGTCTTGTCCCATTTAGGCGTATCAGTAAGGCATGCCAGTGAACCAGCATGCATAATACCAGGAACCTGGTACAAACAGCCAAATGTATTAGCCTATATTACACCAAAAATGATTTCTAAGTTCTTTTCAACACTTTTCTTTTTTTTTTTGGATTGGT
>VXCM01000019.1:455243-457743 GCA_014773175.1 Lucifuga dentata | reverse complement strand
TCTCAGTAGTACACTGTACACTGTGAAGTACATGATGTACTTCGTAAAACATGCAACATTGGGGTTTGCGTTTACATCTTGCATTAAAAAGCATTCTGTTATCTGGATTCTGCTTGCATTATGATTGGATCTTAGGCAGGTATTATGCTATTAAAGCCAGTATTTCCTCCTTAGATGAGATTCATTCATTATTGTAAAATACCTAATAATTTTTTCGTGTGGGCTATTGCTGCTATCCATTTATGGCAAGTCACAACTCCTATTTCACAATAACTTTATTAATTTAGAGAGAGCAGAGACATGGCAGGGTGACATTTTTGATTTGTGGGTGAATTTTATCTCATGAGTGTGTCCCAGCTTTACGGATTACATTTACACCTTGGTAGCTGTGACTGAGATCTTATGTCGTCTGGAAGATCTGATTGCATTCTGATCACAACACGTTCTGTGTGCATTTACATCCCATATTAACATTAGTGTTTTCTTATCTGGATATGATATCACTTTTTAATTCAAGTTTTAAATGTGGCCTGTGCAACAGTTCCGCTTAAAAGTTCAGGGGTGCTGTAGCTTTTCCTGGGTGACACTCAGTAATTTCTGTTCTCATTGACCTAAATTGATGAGATACAGATGATCACTTTGGTTTTTTGTGTAAAAATTTTGCATGTTGGTCCCTCATGGAGATACTCAAATCTGCTACAGCTTTTAAGAATCATCACAGCACAGACAGTTTTTCCACAGTAGATAATATTTGCTGCCCAAATGTACATATAAATGTATTCTGTTATCTGAAAAGCGACATTCATTTGCATATTGAGTACATGAGGAGCTGAATCCCACTAATACCAATACACGCACAGTACCAGTACACCTCTACCGCTGTCACATTCTGCATTGTCTTCTTTATTCTCACTGCCGTCAAATTGTGGCTTGGTCCTGTGACACCAGAACGTGCTTTCACACATAAAACTCTTTTGGCAAATGTAGCAGCAGCAGTTTCCTATTAAGAAGTCATGCGTCAAAGGCAGCCAGCTTTGAAATGCCAGCAAATGAACTCTGGCTCCAGTAAAGTTCCATGTCAACCGAATGTGTGAACATATGTGACATTACACTGCAAAAAATCTCCAAACTAATGACTAATTTAGTGTATTGTTGAATTCTAAAGCTGATGTTCTTACATGCTGAGTTAGCTAAGCTGATGATTTACGAGTGCTGACAAGAAACAAGAAGCATCGCTTTTTGAAGACTTTAGCACCTCGATGACTGTGCCAAGATGTTTGCGGTTTGCCAGTTAAAGTGATGATATTAAATGAATTTATTGGTTAATTAACTGGTGTCATCAGTGTTTTTGTTTATTTCTGGAGTGAATAAAACACCCTCAGTAGCATTACTCAGGGAGAAGGGAAATCTAACTATAAAGGCAGAAATCTCTGTGTCTGTGGCACTAATATCTCTAGAACTCGGCATTGTATGAAGTTGATATTCAACAGACTTATTGCTCAGGACCCAAGGGCATGCACTGTCACATGTGAAGTTGTTTGGATGAGTGGTTCTTGAATTGAGCTGTGCCGGTAAAAAGTAGTCCGTGTGGCAGGATACACTCCAAGTGCGGCAGCATATGCTCTGGTCCAGTGGCACGATCTCAACCCAACCCCGTACAGCAAACAAAGCTAGCTCACGAGGGCATGCAGAACAAAATTATGGCAGGCTGCGGTGCACATCATAAAGTTTGGTGCACTCCAAACAGGCAGGTTTTAAATGGGCACTGCACTAGTTTGGGAAATTTGTGGTTAAAAAAAAAAAAAAAAAAAANAAAAAAAAAAAAAAAAAGACGTTTAGTTGACACTAATGCATGCTTCATGATTATACTGCCTCGAATTGCTGGGGTATCAATCCCAAAATAAGTAGGATAAATCCTTGAAAAGGTTATTTAGAAATGTTGGGTATTTTTTATGTTTCTTGACAGCAATGATATTTTATTCACATAGTGCCAACACAGATTTTTTTTTTTTTTAATATCTAACATTAAAATAGGGATGAAAAGAAAGAGCAGCCTTACTTAGGAATATCCTTCTAATTCTGAGGAAAGCTTTAACCAAAAAATACTAAAATATACTGTATTTCAAAAGGTTTGATTAGCCAGTCATTAGAAACTGAAGTCACAGTGTGTGATCAACAAATTGCTCAGCTTTAATTAAAATTTATGTACAGTTTCCTGTAAGGTTAGAGACAGGCCGTTCCTGTGTGGGCATCAAACAGGTTACTAAGAACCAAGTTACTCTGGTAACTATCAGGCAGGAAGGTGAGAACCCAGAAGCAGAGACCGACTCACGGGTAAGATGACAAGAAACTAACTGTTTATTCTGTGCACGGAGGTATATCCACAGGCAGCAGCGAAGTCCAAAAAACAGGCGATGATAATACACAAGAAGCAGGTAAACAAGCAAACAAAAACCAAGGCGGGATAGGCAAGGTCAGAGTCCGTAAACAGGCAGAACAA
>VXCM01000019.1:396666-451740 GCA_014773175.1 Lucifuga dentata | reverse complement strand
ACACACACACACACACACACACACACACACACACACTACAGCCCAGATTTTTTATTTTTTTTTTTAATCATCAATACAGTGTTTTACAATTTATTGCACAGGAAATGACAAAAATACATAAAGTTTTCAAGAAGAATTTGCAATCTGTGAGAGTTAGTCTGGGTGGAAACAACCCATAATACATAACAAAACATTAGCACTTTCATACACATTTATGTATACATGTTATGTATACACATATGAGTGTACACAGCCTCAGTTCTCTGATTTTTATATAAGAGATGTTTCAAATATGAGATTATAATTACTGGTCAAGATGCTGTTAAACTGAGACCCAATTCTGAAGCTGAATCATAGAATATGAAACAAGTTTTATGTCAAAATTGCTTCACTAACAAACATTAAATAAATTTCACACTAGAAATGACTCCTTTGCCTTGTGATCAAAGCTAAATACATACAGTATTATGCTGTAGTAAACCTTAATTTTGGTTTTTAAAATGCAGAAAATGAGTGTGTGTGTGTATGTGTGTGTGTGTGTGTGTGTGTGTGTGTGTGTTTGTGTATATTCATTTATAACCTTGGGTAACAGTTAATCCTTCTGCTGATACTGAGCTGGATTTGTCCTTCTGTCCCCAAATCTGCATCTGCTGTTCTATGTGAGGAGTCTCATGTATTTTCTTTTTCCACTGGGTAAATGAACTGCTATACATCTGCGTTTTTAATAATTACTTTCTTCCTATGTTATAAAAATCTGTCTCTTCCTCTTTTCTGACTTTTTCTTTTTCACTGTCTCTTTTTTTTCAGCTAATAGAGCTCAGTGGTCCAGACAGATTATTTTCCTTTTGTCTTTTGGAGTTCAGCTGTTCAGAATTTTCTTGTGGGGATTTTGCAAAGGGCTGTGGGTTTAATCTGAGCCAGTGTGAAGGGTGGAGAAGAGAGGAGAGGAGGGGAAAGGAGAGGGGATGAGAGGAGATGAAAGGAAAAGGAGGAAAAGAAGAAAAAAGAGATATGGGTGAGAATAGAGGAGAGTGGGTGTTAGGAGATTAAGTGAATGCGGGAGGAAAGAGTGGGTGAAGTGGTAGGAAGCATGGGTGTGGTTGATTAAGAGAGTGAGTTGATGGAGGGAGGGGTGGGGGTGTGGAGGGCAAGGTAAAAGGGGTGTGGTCCAGAGCTTGATAGAAGTATGGGGAGCACGGGATAAAGTGATGGAAATGGTGAAAGGACTAGGAGGGAAAGGGAAGGGAGTTGGTGGGTGGGGAATGAGTGGAAAATATGGAGTCAGCTGATACCTCCCAGTTTCCATGGTAACACTAGGCCTTTCCCACCCACTCTCTTTCTCTCTTATGTCTTTTTCTTTCCCTCCATTTCCCACTCCCTCATTTCTTTAACACTTCATTTTACTTTTTCTTTTTTGTTGCTTAGGCTGTTTATATTCATATTAAGTCACTGCCTCCTTCTTTTCTTTTCCATTCCTCTCCCTTCATCCCTCCTTTCCTTTCCTTTCCTTTCCTTTCCTTNCTCCTTCTTTTCTTTTCCATTCCTCTCCCTTCATCCCTCCTTTCCTTTCCTTTCCTTTCCTTTCCTTTCCTTGCCTTGCCTTGCCTTGCCTTGCCTTTCCCAGTTCAGGGTGTCCTTAAATGCACCCCCAGGCAGAGTTTTCAAAATAATTCTTCCTCATTACTGCAGTACTACACCATGATATTGTAGTTTTCTAAAAAGCAAACCAAAAATGGAAAAATCGTTCAACCTAAAAACTTATTGTTTGCTTTGAAAAAAATAGCTGCTAGTGATGCAACCTCTACTCAATTTGCAGAGTAGTGATTTGTAATCGGTTAAAACACGGGAAATCACTGGTATGGTCCTTTCACTGTGAGTGTTTGGTGGTGGCTGTTAACCAACCTTTTTTATGTGTTGCTTCGCCCTCTGCTCAGAGCCCAGCCTCCATCTGAACTGTGTGACCCGATATAAGGGCATATCGGAGTCTCCACCCTCTGCTTCTCAACAAGAGCCAAGCTTTGCTCAGATGAACTTGGATGGAGGCCAGCTCCTAGCCTGCTGCCCCCCTGCTCTCGCTCTCTCTCTCACTTTCTCACTCTCCCAGTTGGCCTTAGTACCAGTACCACTCTCTCTCTCTCTCTCTCTCTCTCTCTCTCCCCTCCACTTCCCCCGAAGGACCCACACAGCAGCCATTGTTCCCTGTTTTTTTGAGCTACATTGCAGCTGAGCCCTGAGTGGTTCTAGAAGGGTGCTCCGTTCCATAGAGGAGGCTGAGAAATGGGCTTAATAACAAAAACCCTGATGTTATTCCAACACACTGTGGGATTAAGAGGTTATAAAAATCTATCGGTCCTAATTCAAGACAATCGAGTTGAATGTTTGTTCATGCCTTGAAACATTTCAAGCACAGTTCACATGGATTATGGAAAGATAAGTGATGATAAATAAAACTCTACTGATCAGGCATCTGTGGAGCAGTCAGAGACAGACCTAACTTGTTTCTCTTACCAATGCAACAATGAAACAGCACATATCAGCATTGAATTTATGCCATCTCAGTCTATCCCATCAATACATCAATTTGCCAATATGTTAAGCCTATGCCGTCCTTTCAGAATCAACAATCAGATTGATCTAAGCATATGATTTAATTCAATCAGCTTCAGGGGTGTTGGTATGACGAGCTGCAATAACACCTGCCTTAGTCAGTGTAAGGAGTAGTTAACCAAGTCATGAATTCAATCAGCATGGGTTTTGGTATAATAATGTAAATGCTATTTTAATTCCACAAAAGTTACTTTTCTTGGGGTTACAGTTTAGTTTTGTTTTCATTTTCTAATATGAAAATTCAAAGAAGCTTGTTTTCAGTCTGACAGCATCCTAAACTTTTCCCCTCCCTTTCTCCAGCAGGCAGATGCAGGTGTAAACTGCCCACAGCCTACAGACCTGAAGGTAAAGACAGAGTCTCCGACTTTTAAGACAGAACCGTCTTCACCTCCACAGTGCCCCACAGAGGACCAGACCGAACCCGTTGACTTGTCGCTCAATAAACCCCGCCCCTCTTCGCTCCCAGCCTCTACGGCAACCACCACGGTCAACCCTGCACCCAGTGGCATCGTGGTGCAACCCAGTCTGTCAGCCACACCTGTCTCCACCACGGTACAATCGATAGGCTCCATGGTAAATGATGTTACATTTGTATACCACTGTGACAATAAATAAAATAAAAATTTTGCCATTTTGTTATTATAGCAGTTTATAGCAATTTCCCTCCTCCTGCCCAGGTCCTCTCTCCAGGATCCATCTTGGCCACACAGGGCGCCGGGGGCCAGCAAATCCTCCATGTCATTCACACCATCCCCTCGGTCACCATGCCCAGCAAGGTGGGCCAGCTGCAGACCATCCCTGTGGTGGTGCAGTCGCTGCCCGTCGTTTACACCACCGTGCCTACTGATGGTGTCGCCACAGCAGCCATCACTGTGCCGCTCATAGGGAGCGATGGACGCTCAGAGGGATCTGGTAAGTGCCAACACTTCAATAAAAGGACCTTAACACTCTTCTCTTCTCTTCTCTTCTCTTCTCTTCTCTTCTCTTCTCTTCTCTTCTCTTCTCTTCTCTTTCATATTGTATTCATCTGTCACACGCATCATTGTCTTTTCATGGTTCCTGTCTCGCGCTCTCACACTCGCTGTCATGAAAACACACTACCATATGGGGAGTTCTTGGTCTCAGTGGAGTATAGTGTGTCTCCCAAGAAAGATGATGATGATGATGTGTGTGTGTTAAACTTACCGTTTGTCTGCCTGTCTATTTGTCTTGTTGAGGAAGGTCTCCATATGTGCCGGATGATTGAAGTCCCCCATTAAATTTGGAAATTGATGGAATTAAATCCAGACATTCAGTGCAAAATGGGACATACGTATTTGTTGTACAAATACCTGCCTTGATCTCATCCATCAATGTTTCAAAGTCTCGGATGATTACATCCTCTACTATTTTCCAAAATATAATTTCACAGTGTCTCATAAATCCAAAAAAGAATTCATAATGTGTTTTTAATTTCATCTGACATGAGTTGGAGTTGGCGTCTGTTCTGTCAACTATTCCAAATGTTTTTGAGTAATACATGTTTGCTGAAAAACTAATAATCAGTAATGTTCTGTTCTTGAAAGTACTGATATTTCCTGGGACTTGGATTTATCAGTGTGAGTAGAACAGTGATCAGTATTAGAATCATTGAGAGAGACGGTGAAGTGTTTCTTCAAGCTGCTCTCTAAATGCAGAGCTTGTCCTGAAGTCTTCATTCACAAACTGATTCATCTTGCCAGCCATTAGTTATGAGCGCTATAACTCCAAGTGAAATGGGTGAATTTGTGTTAAGTAACGGCAAATAGAGAGATGGAAGGTTTAGTTTATCCTTGAGTAAACACAGAGGGAAGCTCGACATTTGCCAGCAAGCTGGCAAAATAGGCCTCCACCCCTTTGACAAACTCCAGTAAAGTCCCTCATGAAAGTCAGTGTAATTCACCTTGATTTCTAATCCAAAGCAGCACGGCCTCTGCTCAGGAATGCAAACGAGGAAGGCAAAGGCTCTCACAAAAGCCTCGGCCTGCTAGACAACATCACCCTGTGATGCTCGGTGAATGTCAGGAGTCATTTGAAGAACTATAATTGACTGTTTAGGTGTATCAGCTTCGTCAGTTAGTGATTTCCTTCATTCCTTCATTTTCCAGCATGGCTTTCAAACCACCAAGAAAGAGGTGGGAACTTGTTATATGCAGCTGATTTTATTGTATATTTGCCATTTGTCCTAAGAAACAGTAGTTTTTAATATCTATCTAAATCTATAGACCAGTTGCAATGTTAAGAAATCATTCAAAAAAAAAAAAAATTGATTAATTAATTCATGTCATTAATTCATTAATAAAAATGATGGATTAGCACCATAACTTAGTGGGACCTTTCCTGGGTCCTGCTCCACTCTTCCACCGAAGTTTGTTGTTGATCAAGGGATCATGCTGAACAGATCCTGAAGGTAGTCAGTGAAGAACTAGTGTTGATTCAGTTTTGTTGCAGCAGTTATACAACCGTGAAAAGAGACAAACAGAAAAGAGGAAAGACAAAGAGGAAGTGAGACAGAAAAGAAGAGGGGAGCAAGAGAAGGAGACATGCAGATTTTGATACTTCATGTTGTTCTTCTTGTACTTGGAATGCGAACAAACAAATGGGAAGGGCCGGAAAGAAGAGAAAGTGCTAGATAGGTAGATGCAGAGGGATGAAGGGAGGTGGGGATGGTTGGGTGGGTTCGAGTGGGATGAGTTGAGCATGGTTACGGGGGTGGAAGGAGCTAGAAGGTGGATGACGGGAAGAGGGTGCAGGGGCCGAGGGGAGAGGCGATGAGTTGTTTTGCCTTTGAAAGAGGAAGGCTGCAATGGCAGAGGGGTAAGGGCTGTTAATTGTCCTGAGAGACAAAGAACACTTCTTTGGGTATGTGACTCCCCAACTGGAACCCCCCTTGCAAAGCACATACACCCCACCCAACTTCCTTGTAGGGCAGGGTGGGGGGTGGGGGTGTGTGGTTGGGGGTGCATCATGTTTGCTTGGTGGCTTGATTGAGAGCTACCACTTCAGCTCCATCCATGCTTGTCTTCATCACCCAACTTTTGATACTTAAGTAACAAAAAACCCAGTGGGTGATAAATGTAGCATCCCCTCAAATATATGTTGACAACCTAAGGCCTATCCACCATAAGAGAAATTATATAATGATAACACAGCTCTGCTAAAAGTCTTACGACCAAAACCAATATTCAATTAAATATTTATCATTTAATACAGACAATTATCAAGAATTCAAAAGCAGTACCAAAACCTAAAACTGTGCTTCTGCTAGCTTGCCAAAATGAGAGGACAACCAGCTGAGGCTTCAGATTACCTAAAGAGAGTTGTATTTCGGTTAATTGTCAATTAGCATTTTCTGTGAGAAAAGTTCTGGAGAATACTTCCCATTAACATCTGTTCACACTCTCTTCCTCCAGCTCTGACAATATAAAAGCTTTTTACAAACCCAATATTGAAATGAGAGAAAGAGCCAGTGCTTCAGCAAGGGTTTTTAATTACCCAAAGAAAGCGAGCGCTGAAAAAGAGAATTAGAAATTGAGAGGGAAAGATGGAGAAATAAGGAGACATGGAGAGAAACAACGTGGGGTTTGAGTACAATAGGAAGACCAGGATTCATACACACGCATATATGCATACCCACTTCTGGAGCAGGAAGTCTTTGTCTTGCAAAGTTGCTAGAATCCGCTGTTAAGAAGTTATTAACCCCCCACTGTTCTCTTGTTTCTGTTTCCACCCCCCTCCCATTCTTTTATTCTCTCACTTCTCTGTTCTGCATCACTTTTTCTAATTTCATTCATTGCTCTTTCATCTCATTCCCTTGGCCTCTCACACCCTCCCTCTATCATCGTTCCACCTCAATCATTCATCCTGCCTTCAATTTATCCCAATTCTATTTTCTTCCTCCTATTTCTACCATTTTCCCCTCTCTTTCCACCTTTCTTTCCCCAATCTTGCCTGTTTTCCCTCATTCTGTCCCTCATCTCTCCTCCTGTGTTTATCTGTCCAATAATTTCTCCATACTTTCCTCCCTGCAGTTCGTATAAAGCCAGGTTCGACGTCTCCGGTGGAATACCAGAGCGACAGTGATGCAGAGAGTGGCACAGAGTCGGGGTCGGCCTCCCTTAGTGCTCAAAGTCTTGACGCTGGGTGAGTCCAACCATAGACGTACACAAGAAACAGTCTATATTTAGTTTACATTTTCGCACAAAATGTCATTCCTTGTCAGGGTTTTATGTAGGTATACACACAGTGGTAAAATGCTGGGGAATAGGACACACACACCCTTGAACATGTTTCTTGCACGGTTTCTTGCACTGTAGGCCAAATGTTTTGCTGTCAGCTTTTAATTTCAGCCAACCAGAACTGTGGATCAGTGAATCTGCTCTCCTCAGGGTTTTGGTCCTGTTAGGGGGGTACCAGGAAGCAGCAGGGTTTAAGTGAAATGTGGTCTTTGTGTGGATACCCACCCTAGCTTGCAGCCTCTTGACTAATTACATTACTGCAGTGCTGCCATGACTGGACACTTATATAACCTTATATAACCCTCAGTACAGCAACACACAGTGGAGGCAGGCAAGTGTGTGCATGTGTCTGGAGTGTATTTCACAGAAAGTGTGTGTGTGTGTGTGTGTATGTGAAAGGGAGCAAGTATGTTTAATGCGATTAGGGTTGCATGCATATATAGGAATTTACTTGTAAGCATGCTTATAAATAAGGACATTATTCTTAAATAGGGTAAGAAAATCCACCAAAGTTTGGACATCGTGAAGGTTATAACTTTTGGATTAAGTGCAGGATTACAAGTCAAACATCAGGACAAGAGCATGCTGTAGTCCCTGAGATGTACAGTGATAATCTGGATGTGCCTGCGTGTCCAGTGTGTTTTCAAGTAAATCAGGACAATCCTGCCACACCCAGTGGGTGAGGCTGCCTGAGTAACTGAAATTCAGGGTGTGGACTTTGNGACAATCCTGCCACACCCAGTGGGTGAGGCTGCCTGAGTAACTGAAATTCAGGGTGTGGACTTTGACGGTTAGCTCAGTGCTGGTAATTGTGTGTGTGTGTGAGTGTGTGTGTGTGTGTGTGTGTGTGTGTGTGTGTGTGTATCTGCATATCTGCATCTGTGTCTTTGTTTATGCATATAAGTTAGGAGTGTGTATGTATGTATGTATGTATGCATATGAGAGACAGAAAGAGGGTGTGTGTTCATTGGAAATAGAGTAAATGAGTATTTTTTTTTCTATGTGTGAGGAGGATTGTTTGTGTGTGTGTTAGTGTGTGTCTGTTTTCGTGTGTGTGTNTTTTTTTCTATGTGTGAGGAGGATTGTTTGTGTGTGTGTTAGTGTGTGTCTGTTTTCGTGTGTGTGTTGCTGGGCAGGGCTGTCCCAAAACTTGGGTGTAAACAAGGTTACGTAATGCAGTTTGCCGTCACACACCTCCTTGTAAAATGGAGAGAGAGAGAGAGAGAGAATCCATGTAGCTGTGAGATAGCGTGACTCTCTACTGCCTCTCAGTGGCATAATATCATCCCTACATTAAAGTGAACCTGATAGAACACAAAATCATTGCACTGTACTCAAATTTTCTCATATCAGTGTAGGATAACATGATCGTCAGAAAGTTGATGTGTTCTTTTGCATTGATCAGTGCTTCTTTTATTCTCTCTCAGGTCGGTTATTGACCTGGAGCCTGTTGATCCTGATTCGCCGGATATCAAGAGGAGGAGGATCCATATGTGCGACTATGAAGGCTGTAAAAAAGTTTACACCAAGAGTTCCCACCTTAAAGCCCACAGGCGGATACACACAGGTGAGACTTGAACACGCCAAAATCGTCTGATGACCACCAGCACAGATGACCACCATCGCTTAAAGGAAGGGGTTAAGTAGTCAGATTTTCCTCCTGGGGAGGAGCACAATTAGGAGTACGATTGATGTATCACTCTTGAATCTAACTGTGATTCCAATCTAAATCTGTATTCAAAAGGAGGATGTTTTTTATTTGTTTCAACTGCCATCCCAACTCCCTCTTCATCCTTTACTTCCCTCCCTCTGTCCTTCTACACTTGTTAACTTCTCTCCTCGTCTTCTCCCTCCTCTAGGAGAGAAGCCCTACCATTGTACTTGGGAGGGTTGCACCTGGCGCTTCGCCCGTTCTGACGAGCTGACTCGACACTTCCGCAAGCACACGGGAATCAAACCTTTCCGCTGCACAGAGTGTGACCGCTCCTTCTCCCGGTCCGACCACCTCTCCTTGCACCGCCGCCGCCATGTTATGATGTGAACTCTGACCTTCTGACTGCAGCCCTGCCCTGTTACCCAGCAACCCCCATCAACTCCCACAAACCTCTCAAACTCCCTCATAGCACTTCTGGCACCACTGCCTCCCACCCCCACCCCCTCTGCTACTTCCTGCTTCCCTGCTTCCTCAGCATTTAAGTCCCAGCAGCAGATAGAAAGAGGCGGCACCTCCTTCCTTCTCCTCCTCACATCTTAAAACTGCAGGAACATCAGGAATGTATGAGTGTATTTGTGTACAGAGGAGGTCACAGGATTTTTTGCTGTGTGTTTCAACTCATAATCAACATCACCATCCACCTAATACCCCTCCAAAAAAAAAAAAAAAAANAAAAAAAAAAAAAAAAAAGAAACACCAACTCAACCTCATGAAGACCAGAAGATGCCTCCTTTCAGAAACAGAAAGAGAGCAAAGGTTGGACTAAGAACCATAAGGGATGCTCATCCATCCATCACACACATCCATCCACGAGAAGGCAGGAGGAGGAAGAAGAAGAAGAAGAGGAAGGGACAAAAGGAGAAATAACAAGTGTGTATAGTTTAATGTTAGTTTCAGATTGGAGAATCATAACCCTGACGTCCCTTCAGCTGCTTTGATCAATATTATGATTATGAATTTGTGAGATGTACATATCCAGAGTTGGGAAGTTATGAGTTATGTTATTCCAAAGCCAATATCATATTTATATTTATTTTGAAGGCAAATATCACCCCCAAAATAACCAAAAACCCCAAAAGCTCAGATTATTTTGCTGAGTTGAAATAATCCGCTGCATTACGTTGTTTACAACATCATGCTTTTTGTAACGCAGTCACTAATCTGTAGCGGATTACAATTTGAAATTAAAACTTCCCAACCCTGTGCATATCAGTGTGCATGTGTGTGTGTTTGTGCATATGAGTGTGTGTGTGTTGTAATGGCTGTTTTCAAGGCAGTTGAATTGATGTCAGTCATACAAACATGTATTTCCTCTTTGGTAACCATCTGTCTAATGCTGAGACGTAGAAGTTGTTAATTTATGCCCCCCCCCCCCCCCNAAAAACATGCTAACCCCGCCCCAGTATAGGGAGCTACATGACTGTGAACTTTACAAAATTTTTTTCTTCATAGTATCAATCACAGTTATTATTTTTGTTTCCTCCCTCTGCACACAAACCTTTTTTACTCCTTCGATAACAGTATTTGCTTTTAAGTGTTATTGTTGCTCTTGTTTTATGAAAACATAATTAGGCCTTCAGTCTTTCAGTTCTGCCTTTTGTCTTTCTTCGTCAGGTTTGGTGCTTTTAACAGAATGGCATCCCTTTCTCATTGATTTTAAAACCTTACGATATGTTCTGAGGCTGTGAAAAAAAGACAGGAGACAAACAGTTTGAGATTACAAAATAAAACTCTTGCGCAGGGAATAGGGGAGCTACTTAGTGTGGGTTGTTTGTGTGTGTGTGTGCGCATCTGTGCGTGAGTGTGCATGTTTTGAGACAAACACATAATCAGAATTTAGAGTTTTTATGAGTGTGTGTTCCGGGCACTTGTTGTTTTACCTTTTGCCCGTTGAGCCTTAATAACTGAAGTCAGTCTGTAAGGGCGTAACAAGAACCATAGACAGAAAGCATTTGGCCATGATGCCGATCTGTGCGGCACTAGCTCGTTACCCTGTTGATGCATTGATGCAAAATGAATGCCATTACAGCTCAGCATGGTTTCGACACTCAGAGCCAAGTAATTAAGCGTGCTAAGTGTAGACATTTAACATTTGTAAAATTGTTTGCATATTAATTTATGAAATTTTTTTATTTCCATAAAAAAATGACATTGTTGCTGAGAAGCCTGTTAGTCTTTGGAAACTTTTACTCTCATATTTCATTGCTGATTTGAGGGTTGGTTCAGCCTGCTGGGTTGCTTTATGGCTCAAACCAGAAAGAGGGTGCTGTTTAATTCAGAGCTCAGAGTAAAAGCTTTCTGGTTACAGCAGAAGAAAAGTTGCTGCTTCTGTAAAATGCAAGAAATGTAGTAGCAGTTTCTTATTCACATTAAGTTAATGTATTGCATGTTAAAGCTGTGATTCTACTCCAGTTAAGGCAATAAGTTGATCAGACTGAAAAAATTCATAAATTGATGTTGTTTATTCAGCGACCTAGATAGACACAGACCTAGATTGTGCGATTTACTAAATCATTTGAATGCTCCATCTGGTTATAATCGGCAAAAGCATTCTGCACATGCATTTCCTCACCTGGTGTGCTTCTACACATTTTTGCCTTAATTACAATACAGAGAGAAATTGGAGTATAGCGTGCACGCAAACACACTGGCTGTTGTGAGATAAAATAATTTCCCTCCACCATGGTCTCACTTGTTTATAACAAAAAATAATAATTTGATAATGATATGCTGATGTTGAAAATACAGCCATGGTATCTTAAGCTACAGAACAATGTTGTGTTGTGCTGTGAATGTGGTTTCCAGTATTTGCATAGAAACAGCAGGAACTGCAGTGAACAGTTTTAGTCACCATGCTGAGATGATCAACATTGTAAAAGCCATCTGGCACTGGGTTTTGTCACCCTGCACCATCCATGGAGCTGTACCGTGGAGCCAACATGGCTGCCACTGAAAGCCCTGTTGGCCTGTCTGTCAGTGGTTCTGGGTGAAACCAGGCACTGGGTTGGGCTTTCAGGGTCCTCGATGCTGGGGTTTATACAACGGGGTTACTAAGTGTTCTCTTCACTAGCATTTCTACCAGGGAAGGGGTTGATTCCATTTCAACTGAGTATCATTTTCCTATATTTTGGTGTTTGAAACCTCTCTGACACAGCCACTCATTGCCATACATTTTTGGACAGATTCATGCAGCTGAACTAGAAGTGACCCCTGACCCTGCTCTCTGACCCACACTATCCATTACATGGACTGTCATTCGGCTCATAACCTGGGCTGAACTTCATTATGCAACAGACCTTGCTCCAAGTGGTGTTCTGAAATCAGTAATAGAGCACTAGCTGGTAGTTGCTCAATATACTGTAGGTTGTAACCTGTACCTTACGAAGGGGGGGNGTACAGGATGTGCAGAAACCTGTCAATCCCCGATAAAAGTCTCTGACAAGACATCAAAACTACTCAATGTGCTGTTTTCGCACTGGTTTCCTGTTAGGATTTGCTGGTTGGGAATGAAGCCATTTCTTCATCTCCTTCATCTCATCACTATCGTCATCAACGACATCATCATCATCATCACCATCATCATCACAAATGTTCATTGGAGTAAATGAGGATGATTACAATTTGGGGAGAAGTAGTTTCAGACCCCAGAGATTATATTTTGTTCCCAGGAGCAAAAGCACAGAAGAAAATTTATATTGTGACATCTTAAGCGAAGGGCTGAATGTGCGATCAATGGAACAGTGCTTTTTACAATCCTGATGTGTCCCTTTACGAACAAAAAAAAAAAAAAAAAAAAGAAAACCACAAAAACATATTGCTAAAGAGAACAATGCTGTTCTCCTTAGCCACTCAGAGCATTTCTTGTTGTCATTTCAAAAGCTAGTACACAAGAGCAAATGCTAAACACCTGACTTTTGGCAGAATAGTAACCGAGGTGGACTTGCAGGCTTCTTGTGAGCTCAGTGCATGCCATGAACAGGACAGGATTGTTGTTTTGTATGCACACTGCAAAAAAAAAAAAAAAGCCATTTTAGCAAGTCACTGTATCTAGCATCAAATCACAGAATCTTATTTTTATTAACACAAATGGAAATAATTACCAACAATTGTGGGAAAGGGTTGAGGTGAGCATTAGATGACTGGCAAATGATTCCCTACAAAAAAAAAAGAAAATAAAAAGTCAGTGACTTGTTTTAATTGACTTTTCTATTTCATTTTTTTTGCAGTGCAAAGCAATGCAATGTTTCCATTCCTCTAAGCATCCCCTCTGCTTCAACTAAAAAAAAAACATAGTTACTAAGCACATCTTTCTAGAAGAGTATATGCATTTGATTGCAATTTTCTTTCTTTTGTAAACTGTTGATAAAGACATAAAGGACAATGACAAATAATTAAGAGAAATTGATGTACATAAATGTATATAATCAAAAAGTTCAGAGTAAATGTAACGGGTGAATTTCTATTTTTAACACTGACTAGATAATGTGAAAAAATATTTTGTTTTTTTTTTCTTCCTCTTGGTTTGATGAAATGTGTTTCATCATGTGTTCTTTTTTCAAATCTAATAATACATTTGTTTCGTAGTTTCATAAAAAAAAAAAGTTTGGTCCCACTTGTGTTGTGTGCTCTTGTGTTGCATGGACAGTAGCCTTCTTGTTTTTATAGTGAAACTGGTGAGCATGTGTGTGAGACGGTGGGGTGCCCTTAACAGTAATGACTTGAGGATTAAAAAAAAAAAAAAAAANTTAAAAAAAAAAAAAAAAATTATATAGGGTTCCTTTAAGTGTTCCTTTATTAAAACAGAGCTTGATATTAACAGTCACATATGGGCACAACTGGTAATAATGACTTAAAGATGTCGCAAGTCAATTCCACAATTAGTGAAATTTAAGGTGTATTTGTTAAAAGTCCTAAAACCTAAAATTTCAAACTCAAGACCAGTTATAGGCTATTTTAGGAAAACCAATGAGCTGCTAGTTTCACAGCTTCATAAGGTAGATCAAGTTGACAAGTTACACAGTTTGTGGATATGCGCATATCCAACCTTTTCGCACCACGTTTTTCCAATAAAATGGTGTGTAAATTGAGGAACACAGCAATATATTGACCAGCTAAGCTAAGACATTGTGGGAGAAGTTTCCACGTAAAATGTTGACAATTTGAATAATGTGTTTTTAGATTAAACACTGAAGGAGTAGGTTTTTGTGAGAAAATTTAGCTTACCCATAACTAAGCTTACCCATAAGTGATAAGAGCCCAGAAACCAAAATCATCCATTTGTCCCTTGAAGAGAAATTTGCTCTGGTGCTCCATGATAAAATATTATGTACTTGTCTTTTGAGCTATTTAAGCTTAGTAACAAATAATGTAATCTACTAATAACAGCAGTTCCATTCAATAAATGAATTTAGTTTAAAATATAGTAGTCATAAATGAAAGTCTGACTGGGCCTGGATGACTTTGGTGTCTTTTGGCCTCAACTCCAAAGAGGAAAGTTAGTTGATCTCTCATAAACTTGATATTTTCTGAAACTGAGAAACTATTAAACAGCTCAGGTCCCATTAGTTTTCTTTATTTTTATGCATATTTCCCCCATACAAGCACATATTCTGCTTATCCATATGTGACTGAAGACAAAAAAAGAGGGTGATCAGCTCTGGTGACCATCACAACACCAAAATGTTCCACTTAATTCTATATTTGTACACAGACTAAAATCTCCAGTGTCACGTTGATGATAGTCAGTTAAAAATCAAATCTTTTCCCTGGTTTTTGACTTTTGATGGGAGACTGATGCATGTTCTACATGTTTTTCCCTGATTACTTTTTTTTTTTTCGCATTTTGTGCAAGCCTGTTTTCCTCGGTATTATTCTGAATCCTCTGTTCATGTATACAGGAATGTTCATCTGTGAACGGATGCTAAACATTCAAAGAGTTTAATCCCCATAAGGACCTTAAACAGAACAGAGGTCACGTTTGAGGGTGACGTCACTGACTGTGTCCGTCTGTGCGCGAGTGCCTCGACCCATCATGAATCATTTCCTCTGCTAATCACAAATTTTAGGTATTTTCTATTGAATGCAGTAACTTATGGGCCAGTACTATATTTACTCAGTGCAATGCAGTTATCATTATAATAATACAATTATTAATAATATTTTTTTTCTTTTTTGTATTTGTACAGAACAAATGTGTAAAGATCAGTGAGGAAAACGTCAGCTTTTTGATACTGTGACTCATGGTGTTTAAAAGTCAGTTTCTCCCTGTACAGTTGTGATTATTTCCCCTCCCCCTTCTTCTTTTATAGAATAAAAATGTTTTTGGTGCAATTAAATGTCTGGTGTCTGTATACTGTTTTGACATTTGGCTGATGCCCCTTTTAACACAACAGCAGTAGGTCAAACTGCAAAAATCACCAATGTTACAGAGGAGGTCAAAGGTCAGAGCAACAAAGAGAGAAATCCTGGAGAAAGAAGTGAAAGTAAAGGAGATGTACTGATTTGAAGACTGTTACACATACAGATGAAACAGAGGTTAAAATCCTTCTAACCTACTTTATTAATGTTTTTCTTTGTAGAAATAAGATTTTCTAACCATTTTATGCTACACACCCACACAATTGTTTTTCATTTATTTGGGCTGACTAAGCCTTTTTGCAGGTTGAAGTTGGGTGAAGCTAAATGAGAAATTAGTTGCGGTCACGCCCACACAGGTGGTTTCAGTTATTCAGGCTGCTTAAGCCCCTTTTCAGATTGAAGTTGGGTGGTCACACCCACACAGTCCTGACAGAAAGTGAAATTAACTAAAATTTGTATGAACAAGTGTGGGAGTAAAACGGGTGTGCAGGGGTTTTGATTTTCTCAGACATATGCTGATTTAATACTACAATTAATTGTTAAATTAATTGCTGAAAGCCAGTGCTTAAAAAAAAAAAAAAAAAANAAAAAAAAAAAAAAAAAAAAATTTGAATATTTCAGGAAATTTAAGTCTTGTATAGCTTCAATCATGTACTGGAGAAAGTAGAAATGTGAATCTATCTCAAACTGAGAAGGAAGATTTGGAGCATAAGGAGAACATAAGACTTTGTTTACGGTGTTTGCCTGCCTAATGGTCATCATCACATTACATTAAAGTCAGAGTTCTGGGACGAGTTGAATTATAATGCCATGTAGCACAAGTAGTCCATAGCTCTGCCCAGAATACACATGTGATTTAGTTGTCAGCCGCATGGGGGCGCCATGGGACGGAGAACCTGAGTACAACTGCTGGAATCCCATGAGAGGAGGTCAGAACATCCAACTCAGAGGAAACCTAACCTCCTATTGTTAGGAGTTAAACCCAACTTCTAACAATAGGAGGTTAGGTTATTCTTTGTTCTGTAATTCAGAAAGAACAACAGGGTACTGAGACAAATGTGTGTGTGTGTGTGTGTGTGTGTGTGTGTGTTGGATCTAAATGAAACATCTCTCTCTCTCTCTCTTTCTCTCTCTCCCTGCTCTTCACAGGTTTATTGGCCTCATCCACTCAACATCAGGACAATCATTAACACATATGATTCATACACACACACATACACACAGAGAGAATGCAATAATTACACAAAATAACCAAACCTTTCTGTTTAAAATGATTTGTTTCTAGATCATTTTAGTCTTTTTTTTCTTTCTATCCCAGAGCCTTTTGAACATCCATCATCCATACCCGCCTATCCTATCAGGGTCACGGGGGTCTTGAGGCTATCCCAGCAGTCATTGTGTAAACTTGAAATAACTTTACATACATCATTAAAGACTCCGTCTTAATAGTGAAACATTAGCATCTTGTAACAGAAGGCTGCAGCATTCAATTTTGCATTTTGATTTTTAGTTGTGGCTTGTTCCTTTAGTTTGCATGTGGATCACTGCAACTGACTGGATAAAGTCAAAGATACCAGCATGTAACTGGTAGCTGCTGGGCATATTGATTGTGTTTACCACATTTTTGTGTACTTCTCTCTCAGACATCTCTTCTGTATGTCCTCCAGCTTCAATACCCGCATTTCTGTTCTCCAACAGGGCGTTGTTTTTATGTCATTACTACAAGTTACACTTTGTGGGTTTAGGCTGGTCTTGTTAAAGCAGCTCCTTGCTTAACTGCAGAGCAGGTGAACAATACAACTGATCCCTGCATGCATGTCTGAGTGACAAGTCAAAGTCTGCAGCCACTGCAGCTGTTTGACAGATATGTTGGCTGGTTTCCCTTTCAATCTCCTCTCATGTTGTTTGGGCATGGCGTAAGGTGCAGGCAGCATGACACCCTTTCACAGCGTACCCTTAGGCCACATTGACATTATCAAAGAGTCTCAACATGCATTAATACAGAAAGTTTTCCTTTTGAATGCACTTTAAGAATATCTTTTCTTATTTCCTTATCTCTCCCTTCATGCTTCTATTTTGTAGGTTGCCATTTTTGATTGATGATGCTGTTTTGTGTGTGTGTGTGTGTGTGTGTGTGTGTGAATTAAATTCTGATGTCCTGACTTAATCTAAATGCAGTCACATGTGACAGAAACAGCAAGAGTCACTTAAAATATTTTCAAGGCACAAAATGTATTCATGATATCAGTTAAAAACAGTTTGCAAAGCTTTTGAAGTATTCATTTGATTGATTGCACAAAGATTAACATGCTTGAATTTGCTGCCATCTAGTGGTTGATGTGTGTTTTTTTCTGCCTCGTCTGTCCAAAGCAACCTGTGATGTAACACTGATTTAATTTGACCACCAAGACAAACTCCTGTTATTGTATGTTCTCCTTTGTAAATCATTATATTTTAGTCTTGGATCTAATTTGTATATCAAGAGATAAGTTTTGATGATTAAACATCATGTGAGTGTGTTGGGGGGGGGAATCCAGAATATTACATTTGGGCTGAAGTGTGAAAAGAACTGTGATATTTCTCAGAATTTAAGAAATTTGAGTTAGCAGTCAAAATTTCAAATTGATGTTAAAAGAAGTTAAATTTTCATATCTTAGTGAAAGTGTCTTTTTTATTTTTATTTCCATTGAGGTTTATCTTTAACAGTTGTATCATCAACTTCCTGCACGCCACCATCCATAGTTAAGAAATGATTTTGGGAAAAGGATGCTAAAAGGATGATTAAAAATGAATAAATTTATATCTTATCATTCTGACTTAGTGAGTCAAAATTATAACATGCCTATATAAAAAAAAAAAACCCTTTAATTTAAGCTATCTTTGTTTCTAAGTCAAAATCTGGACTCATAGTATCAATTTCATTTTTAAAGAATTTTTTTTTTTTTTTTTTTTACCCCTTGCTCAAACCTTGTCAACTCCTGCACATTTCTTTCCATCAAATGCTTGCTGGGAGAAAAAAAACAAAACAAACAAAAAACAAAAACAAAAACAAAAAAAAACATACAATGACTGTAATGATCATGTTAAAGAGCAAAAATAGATACAAATTCTGATTCATTAGCTCACATAAATAATTTGTATAAATTATGAGAGTCAAAATTTTATCTTAAAAAAAATTACAACACTCCTAAGAACTCTAGGAAATAAATAATTTAAGAATAGTTAGGTGACAGTTAACTTTCACTGTGATACTTCTAAGGCCCTGTTATCAATATCTATTCAACATCAGACTATTTGCATTGAAACTACACAAATCAACAGTGAGGCGTGTAGCAGCTAAAGCTAACAGAGTGTGTTTCCTGAGAGAAAGTTAAATTATCAGGGTGGATTGCAGGCAATGCTGCAGCATGACAGGCAGCAGTCAGACAAGTTTTAACAGGAGTTTGATTGCTGCGGCTGAGGAATGAGCAGCAAACCAAAAGCTTCACTGAGAGTTTCACCGAGCCCCTGGCTGAACAGAGACAGAGGCCAAAGAAAACCTATGTGAAACAGCAAATGGAAAAGAACGTGATTGTAGATAGAAGTGACTCATCTGATACCTGCAGGGTACAGCTGTACTGTTTCTGTTATTGTCTGCTTACATAGGACATCATCACAAAAATGAAAAATATAAATGAATCAAGTTTGTCTCTATTTTTAAAATTTTTATAGTAAGGTTTCTCAAGAGAATAACATTGATGCAGACTTAACTTAGCAACTTGTGGCTCAAGTCCAAGTCGAATCTGACTTCAGACTTGACAATCAAAAAAGTTGCAATGCGACTTTGTAGATTCTGGAGTTTTTTTTTTTTTTTTTNTTTTTTTTTTTTTTTTTTAAATAATCTTTTGCTTTATTATCTCACTCATATGGTACACACACATGCACTATAAGACAACATGTTTAGTGAATGAAGATAGTGGGACAACAGATGAATATTAGTCAGTCTTGGCTATATCTGGCATATTTACATTTTGATTGTTCATTAATGTGCTTTGTCCCAGTTTAAATAAATAAATATGAATAAAAGGACAAAGAAGCACACACTGATGTCCTCATGAACATGCACATGGAGTACATGACATGCTAAAGGGCGTAGTCCCAGATGATGAAGCAAATGTCTGCTGAGGCTACCCCTGAAAGCATCTTGGCATAAACATAATGATTACGTTTCCTACCAGCCAAAGGCCAACTCCACCCTCTCCTCCTTTATACTCTGTCTTATTCTTCTTTGCTTAATAATTGAGGTTTTATTTGCCAAACTAGCAGATCCTTTTGTGTCACAAATCCCCAGCAGAGCTGCCAGCAGGTTTCCTTTCACCCTACGCGACAAGCAAAGACAATCAGGTATCACCAACCAGCCAACCAGCAGAGCATCGCCAAGAGAAGTCGATGTTGGCCTAATCATTAACTCTCTTTCTTGTCTGTTTTGTCAAAAACCATCAATATCCTCTTTTTAATATTTTACCCATTATATCTCAGACTGAATTTTATTGGTGCAAAAACCCCAGAAGTTGAGAAGTGGTGGAAACATCTTCTGATTATGTTTTCAGAATGTTTCTCCCATTCCTTGCTGTTCATAGTAACCTGAATTCCAATCAGACAACACAGAGTGCATCAATGCCAGTGTGTGTGTGTGTGTGTTTGTGGGGTGTGTTTGTGGGGTGTGTTCAACAAAACCAGAGTAGGTTTGAGATTTTGAAAATCACCTCATCATGTTTATCTGTTTGTCCGTATCATCCATTATAAAAACAAATGTGATGTCTATACCCTTATTGGCACAAAATAAAATAATTTTTCCCAAAGAATATTTATGTTCAACTTTGTAGTACCTGGCTGAGCTTCCCATTTATCTATTTTTTTTCATGTGAGTGGCTAAACCTAGTAAGACGTGTACAGAGATTCAAGAAACAAGAAAAGTATTCATGAATTTTTTTTTTTTATTATTTCATTGCAACATTTTGCTCAAACAGAAAACAAAAATAAACCATTGTTGTTCTTATTAATTTGTACATAAACTGATTCATTCTCACACGTACAAAGTATCAAAACCAAATAAAATTAAAAACAAGCATTCGCATACAAACCGATCTAAATTCCCATTTGTTTAAAAAAAAGGAAATATTAATATTATAATAGGAACTAAAACCAACCAAATATTTACAGAGACTTCTGTTAAAAGAAAAAAGACAGGTATGTACACAGTAGGTGGTCGACACTTCCTCATCGAGTGAGACGAGAGAACATGTTTCCTTGGGAAGGAACTCTTAAAAAATTAACAATCATAGCGTTAAAATAACAGGAGGTGTTTCTTTTACATGAACAGAAGTCAATCAGACAAGCATCCTTGAACTCGTCATGCTTGTTTTACTCTCCTTGGAGTATTAGGTGGGCAGAGTCTACAGCCCCAGAACATCACAAAAGGTCAGATTAATTGTAATTACATTAAAAATAACATGAAAATGTTCTTGCGATTGCTTAAATGTTCTGGCATCACCCATGTTCGTCCCTGATGTGTTAAAGGAACAATCCGCACTGTTCATCTTTCTGTGGTGTTCAGCCTATTACAGTGGTTACCTGCCCTGTTACTGCATTGCATTGTGGTCTTTTTTTTCTGCATCTTTAGGTATAAAACTTGGTCTCTGTGCTTCTTCAACCAGTATTTCCCTTTATTAACATTATAGCTCAAAAAGGAAAAAGCCAGGGATGCTGGAGATATCTTGATGTGACATTATCTATGTTTGCAGAAAAATAAAACTAAATGGAGCCAAAGTAACTAACTGCTGTTTTTAAAGTATTTTAGGGTATTAATGTTACATGTGGGGCAACACATCCAGTATTATTTCAACATTTTTATTTGGAGTGAAGTGCTACAAACAGTGAATCTGAATGTTATGATCAGACACATTTAATATTCAAAATATAAAAGGCCAACAATCATAAAATGAGTTCATTTACTTTTGGTGTAATTTATCATATTTGGCTTTAATATAATAGAATTAAGCCAATTGTTGGTTAATGTTTCATGGTGTCAGTTCACTGATTAATGGTTCAACATTAAACATCAGACCATAAATCAATGTAGAGCGAGCATTACACTGCTTTTGATCGATGGGGATGAATACACATTCTTAAACAGCACCCTAAATTTAAAACAATGTGGGCAAAAGCTTTAAAGAAAAGTTTGGAATTTTTCTAATTGATAAAATTTGGGTGTTTTTTTGACAATATATTTCAGAGTTTAGAAATCTGTAACTCCAGGTATTTTTTTGTATTTTGGGAATTAAACTATTGATACTATATGGACCTCAAACAGAACATGACAGTATGACAGTATGAGACCATATATAACCATTTAAGGATTAGCAGGGCTGAAAACAGCAATTCTCTGCTGTTTTAAAGGTCAATTTTTCCCATTTTACAGTTAATCTTTATTCTTACTTTAACATTTGCTCATAAAAAGTGGCTCAGAGAGGACAAATTTTCTCTAAAATATAACATAAAAATGCTATGATTTTGTCAACCTCAACTGTAGTGACTTTGAACAACTGAAATTATTGAAAAACTGTTTTGTTTCATGAAATCAATTGATTGTTCCCTACAATCCAGGAAGCGATTCACTTTTTGCCCTCCTAATTCCTGTTGTTGGCATCTGAGCCGAACACACCACAGCACAGGAATGTGCGGGCATCCTAACCTGCCAGAGAAAAAAAACCATAAAGAATGTACAAGCCACAACTGAACATTAATTATGTTCAATAAAGTGATCGTTAACCTGCTGCTCATCCAGTTTACATGACCCACTCTGCAATCCATATCATTTAGTGCCCCAGTCACACTGTAATTAATAACAAGTCTCTCTCTCTCTCTCTCTCTCTCTCTCTACTAGCAGGAGACGAGGAAAAAAACTGAATAGAAACTGCAAGCAAACCGCAGACTGTTGTCAAAGGAGCGCGGTTGCTGTGACAACCTGTATTGTCATGGATACAAACATTGGCAAATTGCTCTGCTCTCTGTGCTCGACAGGTATTACCTGTGTGGAAACAGGCATGGCTAGGCGATCATTAACTTTTCCATGGAGAGTTCTTTGATTGTGTTGATTGTTATTTTACTTTTTATGCCATAAGGAAGTTTCAACCGTCATCCAGTGTGGAATATTACTAAAATAATGTCAGATATAAAAAAAATGACGTCAAGTATAAATCTTAATACATTCATTGTATTTTCACACACATATGCACACGTGTATAAACAAGTATTTACACAGGACAGAGAGGAAAACGTCACGTGCTTGTTCACCTTCTGTTTCCACCTCTCCTTGAAAGTTCATACCTCAAAATGGTTAATAATAGTGATCGAAATGGTGGTGATGATGAATTGGCAGTAAATTAGTAGGGGAAAAATATATTTCATGTTATTGTTTATAGAAGAAGGTGTATCCAGGGTGTAATCAGAAGATTAGGAGTCTTAACTGCATCATGGGAGTTTGAAACCAGTTCTGATGAAAAAAGTTGCTATGTAAAGCCTGTCAAGTGTGTATGTGTGCACTGTATGTGTGTGTTTATATAGTTTATGAGTTTGACCAGTACATGTTTTAAAGCAACAAATCTGCTCAGTGATGACAAACAAAAGACACTAAAATCATCAATATGTCCCTGGATAATCATCTGGTAGATTAAGAAATTTTACATGGCATTTTAAAGTCCAAATACCAAATAAATACAATATGGAGCTACTTTCAGAAGTGCTGCCAATATGAAAAAAAGAAACTGCATGGACGAATATTTCGGAGAATGCTCAATGCCTGCTATGAGACAACAAACTATGCTAAAGATTCATCATTCTAAAAACTGATGATTTAGTGTCTCTTCTCATCATTTAAGGTGAACTGGTTATTATGTTCAGGTGGCTGTCATGTTTGGATACTGCATGCGTGTATGCACGTGTGTGTACATGTCTGTGTTAATTCTGGTGACGCTTCATGTGCAGGGCCAGGTGGTCGGAGCGTGAGAAGCAGCGGCTGCAGGCAACACACTTGAAGGGTTTGGCTCCGGTGTGTTTCCGGTAATGTCTGGTCAACTCGTCCGAACGGGCGAAACGCCAGTCGCAGTTCTCCCATGTGCAGCGGTACGGCTTCTCACCTGGAGGAGAGAGGAGGATGGAGGCTTTAGTTATGTATGGAACTTTTTCTTTGAATCTGCAGCAATAAGGCGTTAAAGAACCACATCGGCCATTTTGCATGTTTGAGCCTAATATATTCAATTTTCATACAAACGTTATTGACAATCATTTCTCAAAGCATACTGGAACAGTGAATTAAAAATTATTTTTCCTACCTTCCAGAGTGCCATTGGTTTCAGTCCATTCTGCTACACTATTAAAGTCAACTTTTTGATACTTGAAAACGTTCTTGGGATAGGTAATCCATCATTGCAAACAAGACTTGTATTCAGGTTTTTTTCAGAAGTTACATAATTTTAGTGTTGAAGTGCAATAAAAAGCATGGAGTGAATGTATGTCTCCACCAGGGAATATAGTCCCAAAAGACGACCTGCGTTACTGAAAAATCTAAATGACTGACTTCATAAGGCTATGAAACTGTGAGCAGGCGAAACATTGATTTTTAAGCTTGAATATTTGATTTTGAAAGATTAAGAGAGTTTGCAGAATATCAGGAAAGCTGAAATACGGTTTTATCCTTTGGGAAATGATTGTCAGTAACGTAACATGTATGAAAATTGAATATATTAGACTCAAACATGAAAAATGATCAGTATGGCCCTTTAAATGCCATTAAAGGACCATTCTGGCAATTTGCATGCTATAGCCAATTTAATGCTGACCTTAACACAAGGGTCTTTGGTGTGTCTTGGATAGGGAGGGATTACACATGGGAGCGGAGTAACACCCTTACTCTACCAAATCCTACCCTAACCCTAATCCACTCAGGATGTAACTCGGCCTTGGTTTAGATGTACAATCAGTGAGGAAGGCTGTGGGTGGTGTTCCATGTGTTACTCTGCCCATATGTGTAACCCTGCCCCAGAATCCATGACACAGCAAAAGGTAGTTGGCATTTTTATCTTGACTGATCCAGTTTTTCACACAGTAATGCAATCAATTTATCTCATTATGTTACAAAATCAATATGCAGTTCCTTGAAACTGAAGAAATGCATCATTAAATTTAATCATATATTTTATTAGTATTTGTAGTTTTACTTATTATTTTGTCAAAGTTATGTTACTGTGAGGTAATGTGATTGTGAGCAGGTACTGTGTTTGAAAATGCTAACTGAGTCATTAGCAATGAAATGTAAATGCAAGAAACAACCGTATTCACACTATCTTTTATACATCATCCTATTTTACATCTTGTTTGTCTCCTGACTTTGATTTCTTGTCAACATACAGTAGATCCACAATTTATTGCTCTTTGGCAGCAATGCTCAGAGTGTCCTTAAATGCACCACAAAGAAGATTTTGATGCTTAAAACAAACAAACAAACAAACAAACAAAAAAAAAAAAAAAAAAAAAATCACAGTAACTAATTTTTAAAATAACAGTAATAGAAGTGTCTTTCAGATCTTGGAGTGTCCTTGAATGCACCACTGAGAGTTTGATGCTACAAAAACAAAGTTGAATTTTTTTCTAATAACACTAATAATGGTGTCTTTCAATCCAAATCACAGGATGTGCGGTTTCCACCCAGTCAGACCTACATGGATTCCAATGCACAGCACAACATGTTAACATGAAAACTCGACCTTTAACACTGACAAACATGTAAGTGTGTATTGTGTGTGGGTGATCCGGTGTGCGGCAATAAGTCTAAGTGTAAGGTGAATTGCTATCAGGGCATTTTTAAATGGCAGTTAGGAGCATAGGCAAGCGAGTATGTGCTTGTGGTTTTGCAAAGCTCCCTACTATAAACACTCCACTCATTTCCATGAAGCTGAAAGGCACGATAAGATCGGAAGGTGCAATGTTTGAGACAACCGGCTAAACCATTGTATCATTTGACACACACACACACACACACACGCACACACACGGTCGAACAAGCTTGTAGTNATTGTATCATTTGACACACACACACACACACACACGCACACACACGGTCGAACAAGCTTGTAGTAATATTTTGGGGTTGATCCAAGTGTCTCTGTGAGCGAGCAAGAGAGAAAAAGATAAAGTTAGAGAGAGAGAGAGAGAGAGAGAGAGAGAGAGAGAGAGCATACAGCTGCTTTCATGAAAAATCAATGTACATCAAATTGCAGTGATTTTCATGTCTTCACTTGAACTGAAGATGAGGATGTGGGTGGTTATGAGTTATTTAAGACCATCACAGAATTTAGAAAATGCACGATCACCCAGTTTGAAAATTTTAAATGGTTTCAAAACAAATGTCCTTGTTAAACTTTGACACAAAGTAGTCTGTGATCAATAGTACATTATGTTTCATCTGAGTAAAATAATCCATAAATTATGTTTTTTTTTTTTTTTTTTTTTTTTTTTTACTGAAAACCAATTTGTATGAGCTTAAATTAATGAGGCTTACAGACATACATAGTGAATAGAATAATATTCATAAGAACTTAAGTTGATGAAAAGATCTAAAACAACATTTGGTGAAAATATATGATTATGGATTTATGATCAGCTATAATGGGGCAGTCATTTTTGACTGGGAACAAAAAACTAACCTGAAATGAACAAAACAGAAGGGTTAAAAACAATATGCATTTCAAAAATCTTGAAAGTTGACCCTGTTAAATTGGACAGCTGTGATCAATGTGTCTGTATGTGTGTGTGTCCCATCACTGCTCACTTTAGCGTAGTAGTTACAGTCTTTATTTACAGTTACATTTGTCACAATGAGAGCAAGAGTGTGTGTGTATCTGTGTGTTATGCCTTAAGTTAGGAGATCCTCCAGTAAAAGCACGTATTTTATGATAGGCTGGCAGTGATGTAAGAGGAAAATCTCCACTTGTTTTCAGTTGAGCAGTCTGGATCGCTGTGGTTTTCTTCTGTTTGGCTCTGATGCTCAAAGGCAAAGTGAGATTAACTGCAATTAGTTAATGTAAAATCTCTGGTGCCTTGACTTTTTGACATGCTGAAACCAGCATCCCTCAGTAATAAACTCCCCTCAGAGCTTTCGTTTAGTCATTAATTCATCACCACAAGAAGCAGCAAATGTGAATGTTCACGTCCTTATCATGCTTGATGCATATCTAATCTTTCTAATCTAATCAGTTATGTCTTTTCTGCTAAGTGGGAAAAAGGCCAAGTTGCACATTATTGTTTTTCCTGTAACCACAGAGAAAGTGCCTGCAGGATGTTTAAAAAAATACTGAGCAGAACCCTTCTGAGGCTTGGAAAAATTAGACTCTGCTTAAGAAAACACAGGGGCTGAACACAATAACATGGATACTTGCACAACATAATGCAGTCCAATACAAAGACGTGCATTGTTTGACTGTATTGTAAGATGTTTGCCATTTTGTCTTCAGTCTGTATTTGTTCTACAATACTCAAGTATATTTCCATTTTCCAAAATACATGAAATTCATGGTCAACATTTCAACTGAAACTAAATGATTTTGTAAATAAAATACATGATATAACTTTAAAATTGGCACACTACTTCGATTTCATATCACCACTCACTTTGTGAATTGGTGATCTTATTGTGGAAGTAACTTTATTTCTACTTTTTTGTACATGTAATGTCATTTAGGGAGCTTAATCCACAGTTGACTAATTAGAAGATGACTGTGGATGAAAGGGCATTCATGGGTGAACTCGGTTCCTAGGAACCTAGACCCAACTTGGATCCCAGTCAGACCATGTTCAAATTATATTCAGTCAACTTGGGTCAGGTTGGATAATGTGATATTGCCTCAGCTCTCAGGTCTGTGTGTCAATATGTCACCTAAGTGTAAGTCATCAGGTATATTATGGGTCTGACTATGCTCTGGTCCCTTTCAGGGCAGATCCCTTTTTAAAAAAATTAATTTCTGCACATCAGGTTCGAGTAGGTTTTCCATGGGTCTGCTTCAGATCATGTCTACAATTCTGGATCCATGAAGAGAGAGAGAACAAGAACAGAAATTCAAAGTGCTAGAGAATAATGAGGCAAGTTAATCTAACATGACACTTATTCTGCTCCACCCAAACATTGACATTTCTCTGCTTGCCACAACGTGCTATTGCCAAACAGTGAGCAAATCATCAACACAGGGAAACAAAAGGGTCTGTGAACAGACTCTTATGCACATAACATGGAAAATGTCATCTTTCATAGCAAATGCAGAAATTAATGTCTTAGAATCAACGGCATGAGCACGAACAAACTAAACTGAAAAGGAGATGACAAACAATAAGCCAGATTCCAAAAACTAAGGTTTGGTGTATTCTGGAGCCAAAAGTTGATTTATACAAACTCAATATCAAAGCTAAAGAACTAAAATCAATCACCCAATCTTTGCAAAACACAGTCATTCAGTGCTAGAAAACATAATTTCTAAGTTGTGTCCTTGGCTGAAAATCTTTGAAGAAACCTTTCTATCAGGCCAGAGTTAAGGGAGAATAACTTTGGGTCATCACGTGCTCATTACCAGTATGGGTCCTGTCAGCGCTGATTAGATAGCTTCTGCTATTTATCATCAATCACTTAGTGACAGCCATTACTGAAGCTAGGGGGTCCAAAGAGCAGAGGGGCTAACAGGTGACAAAAAATTTTTAAAGGGTATTCAGATACCTTCATTTGTGTTATCTGACATAATTTCAAAGAATAAAGGTTTTTAGAGAGTTTTAGAGTGTCATGGATGTATTTTTCCCCACATGATTAACCAGAGGACTCTTTAATCACACACTAGAGGCTGTGAAGTGCTTTAGCTTCCTATCTGTTTGATATCCCCTTTCAAGAATTATCCACTTTTGGTGTGTGTGTGTGTGTGTAGAGGTGGAGTACAAATGTCATCATATAAAAGCTTGAGGCTCTCGACCAGCAGGTGTGTTTGGTTTTGCTCTGTAGCTGCACTGTTGGGGTCAAGCGCAGCCTCCTCCCTCCGACTATTATCCCAGAGTGCTAACAAACAGGCTGGTGAAATACGACACATACAGACACACAAAACAAACACATTTGCTGGGTATAGTCCTAAACAAGCTTCCAAAAGGTCAGGTGCAAGCTAGCCAACCCCTCTGCCTCCCGTCATCCATCCATCCCTGTCCTTTCAGCTATCCATGATTTTGGTCTAAAGGACGATATAGAGTTTTGGGGAGGTCAACCTGTTTTCCAATGTACTTGTGAAGTCATAAGAACACTTTGAACATTTACATACACACTATATTTAAATTTTTAAGATGTATATGTGGATGTTTTAATAGAATTCTGTTGTTTGCTGAATATACATGACTTGCCACTTAATTGGTTTATAGGAGGAAGCAGGCCAGGAAGGAAAAGGTTGCTTATGGTACCTTTAGAACTATATTCTCCATGTCTGAGATAATGCTAATTATTTACTATCACTTAATTGTATTTAATAGAACATCAGATTCAATAAATTACTGGGATCATTTCTGTGTTTATGTTCTCGTTACTAAAGCTGCAATCGACCACTCAGCTGATCTCCCAAACACTTGCTTTTTGTGTTTTCCTTAACACAACAGGTATCAGTGCTTAAAGGCCATTACAGGAATTATACAAAACAGACAGCAGGTATTTGATCAGGTGGCTGATTAGAAACAGCCAATCCATTATCATTCTCTCAAACACACACACACACACACACGCACACAAGACTATCTACTATGAGTACATGCATGCACACGTCATAAACTATAATGGACAAACAGTCTCAGCCACAAACAAAACAAAACGCATACACTCAGTGCAATGGCTACATTAATCACTCAGTGACAAAAAGCTTTGTTATGGGTCGAGGTATACGTTATAAGGTACATATACTTCATTTACTCAGTGAGACTATATAGGAAGTCTATAGGAGACCTCAGCTCCACAACCATAAACTCCTTCATGTAGAATCATTTACGCCACTCTGATTACTGGTGACAATGATCATTTACCATTAAGTCTCAGCAATTTTTCTATCAAGAATTAAACATTTTGATATACAGTGAACTACTAAAATGTGACTGTTGATTTATTTTTTAATATAATATGGAGGAGTAATGAAAAGTAGTGTAAAATTTCTGAAATGTTGTGTTCTAAAATTGTTCTTTGTTGACTTTGTAAGTACTCTAATCTTTTTAAACGATATCAACAAAATGCTCCAACAAGCCTCAAACTTATCAAATGTCAAATACACTGAACACTTGTTCTAAGGAGAAACCAGAGCTTTTCAAACCACTTATGCTATTTCGTCATTTCTTCTAATTCATGCCAGCCATGCTGTAAATGAGTATGCAGTCTGATATGAGTGGAGTATAATAGTAAGATTTTATAACTATCTCTCCATGGTTTTACTGAACCAAAAAGCAAACACTTTCAGGCTCACCAGGACGCCCATAAATTCTTTGTGGACCTCTTAGCTTTATCAGTTCAGTTAGTGTTTGTGAAGAGGGCTGGAGGGTTCCCTAATCAGGCTGATAGTGCTGAACACACACAAACACACACTAACACAAATACAAATGTCAACGTGCGGAGCTCAAACGCCCGTTGTAGTCATGGTCAAAGCTGGCCTCTGCAGTGGGAGAAGCAGTTTTTATGATAGTGGAACTGTGAATGACTGTGATGCACTCAAAAGATGCACATGCAACCTATTTTTTCTTTTTTTTTTTTTTTNTTTTTTTTTTTTTTTTAGCAATGATTTGATTTGATAGCAATGAGAGGTCCAGTGCAACACACATTTTACCACAAGTTCTTGTTGTTCTGTGCAGATTCATCAGTTGTCAGCTTATCCCAGCATGCATGGGGCAAAAGGTAGGGTACAATGCTACCACAGTGATAACACATACTGTAGAAAGATAAGAGCAATTTAGAGTTCACCTACTCTGTGTCTTTGGGTGGATACCCACACAAATACAGAGAATGAAACAAAATGGAAACTCCACACAGAAAGGCCATTGTGGGAAGCCATTGTCTAACCCAACCTGACAAGGATAAGCGACTCTAAACTGTATCATTTACATTGTCACTTTCACATAATGTATATAGGAGCTAATTGCTGGCTGCACTGGCTCATCTGGAAACTCCTGCCAGGAACAGCAATTTACAAAAACAAGAAAAGGCAAAATGGAATCCCTATATGGTAAAACTTATGTTCATTTATCTCCGGTTATTAATTACCGTTAATAAAGTAATAACGGTTGAAAAACAGTCCCTTTATATATATATAGATATATATCTATATATAGATAGATACATATCTATAGATATATATATCCAGTCTCTCTCTCTATGTCTTTCTCACATGTCTTCCTGTAAGTATTGCCTTAAGGAAAAATGTTATGTACCACTTGATGTCATCTGAGACAAGCATAAATGGGGGATGATCTGTCACCACATTAAAAGGACTCTGTCGAAATGTGAAAGAGTGTTATCGCAATATTTAGATTACTGCTGCTATGAGGAATGATGAATGATGAAGTGGATTTGCTAATTCTTCCTGTTCAACTCAAACTCTACATGTACAGACAAGAGACACGGAGATAGACACGTACACACTGTTTTTGGGCTGCCATAATTGATCAAAGGGTAACTAATCACATTTATTGATTAGTTAACATAGACAAAACAGTAACTGTCTACTCCAACATTTAAACTATTAAAGTAAAAATAGAACAACTTTAAGAGTATTACCATCTAACACGTTGGTGTCTGTATCAACCAATGTTGAACAAAATTTATTGGGATTGTATTTGTAAGTCCATCTAGTAGTGGCAATCAAATACAAAAAAAAAAAAAAAAAAAAAACACAACAAGGTCTTTTTTAGAAGTGGTGAGTGTCTTCATGATGCATGTTTGTCAGGTAAGGACAAGAGCCAAGAGGGTAAATGAGGAATAAGGAAAAGGGAGACAGAGAATGGCCTGATTTATCAGAATTGTCTGGCAGAGAATCAGAAGGTGGCGGAAACCACGTCTCCAAATAGGGGGGAGTTATGTCCAGTAAAATTTGTAAATCTGCCCACTGTGCCATGCTCAGAGGAGAGAAGTGAAAGTGAAACTGTGGGCCCTTATCCCTGTTTGTATCCGCAATTATAATCAAGAAGAGACTACAAAAATACACAGAAGACACAGAATTTGTGTCAATAACCCCTCCCCTCTCCTACATTGAAAGTGTGTCATTAAAATTTGTTCATAATGGGTAGCTGACAATGAAGCCAACAGTTGACCAGTTAAGTTAAACCTTTCCCTGCTTTATTGGTTTATTGGTGAGCAGTAAAGTGTGTTTTTGTTGTGAGAATTGAAGACTTAGACTTAGAAGGCCAGCAGCATTGCCACAGATCCCACCCACCCGGGTCACAGACTGTTTGTCCCCCTGCCTTCAGGACGGAGATACAGAACTATAAAAACTCGGACTAGCAGACTGAGGAACAGCTTTTTCCCCAGAGCTGTGACCTTTATCAAACCCTCTGAACATACATATCCCAGCCCCTAAGCACTGAGAGACTCCTTGCGCTGCACTTTAATTTTTAACTTGTATGTTTTAACTTGTATGCTTTAACTTGTATGTTTTGTGTTTGTTGGTTTATTGCCTGTTTGTTTAAGTCTGTTTTTACCTGGTTTTATGCCGAGGAGTATCAAACTGAATTTTGTTGTACAATGTACAATGACAATAAAGTATTTAAAGTCATCTAAAGTTAGTGAACATGCTGGTTAGATTACTGGGTGATTTTTTTTTTTCCAATTCTACCCTCTAATTTTGTTTAATTTGCCTTTAACCATCACATTCATTCAAGGTATTCCACAATCTAGGACAGTCAGTGCAATGTTTGTTTCACATTATCAATTTGATATAAAGTCCTCCACAACAACAAAGAACCTGCCTACAGCAAGAACCAAGGAATTCTCTTCAAACAGTATAAGCACAACCACCTTGACAGCATATTAATAAAAAAAAAAACCCTGTCAGTTGCCAAATGATTCTGCAGCTGTATATTTATAGGCAATTAAGGATGACTTGTATTGAAAAAGAATAGTAGACCAAGGATGAAGTGAATATCACGTCAACAGAGTTATTTAACTTTATTATCTGAGCCTACATGTTTCTCATGCTTAGAAGTCACACACAGTTTGACAGAGCCAATGTGATGTGCCAGAGTTATGGCTTTGTTTGTGTTTTATTTTAAGAAATGAATACTACGATCAGCTGATCCTTACAACCAAGTAGCAATCACACAATGTGGCTAGTGGTTGGTCATCTATCATCCTTCATATTTCCACATTTTCTGTTTCTATACTCATTCAGTCAGTTGTTCGCCCTCTTTTGTCAAATGCTTTAGGAATTTTGTCACTTTTTTTCACGTGAGTAAATCTCCAAAAATCCAAGTCTGAGGCTGCTGGGAATTCACTGGTCTCATCTTACAAAAGGGAAACACATCGAAACTAGCCTTGCTGTATTCTGCTAACCCCCACCCCCCACCTCCGCATCCACTGAAAAGGGACTGAAAAGCAGGAGTAACTGGNTTCTGCTAACCCCCACCCCCCACCTCCGCATCCACTGAAAAGGGACTGAAAAGCAGGAGTAACTGGTTTGGCCTTTGTCGTAATTGCGTGTCTTCCCTCTTTTTTTTCCCCTTTCCTCCCACCTGCCCCTCCTCTCTTCTCTCTGCTTTCTTTGTTCTCTCTCTGGGGAAGCTCAGAGGACAGGTATGAGCATGTGTAAACAGTGTAGAAAAAAACAAAAGCTCTGTTTGGAAAATAATGTTGCTTCTATGTTTTGTTTTTTTTTCCTTTTCATTGTATTCTTCAGCTCTATTGCTGTTGCTAGGTATATAAACAGAAAATGTAAGAAAAAAAAACACAATACACAATGATCAAGCACAATCCAACTGAAGTCATAGCTTAACAGGGTGAGCTTGTGACTGTGTGGTTGCTGGTTTGATTCCACAGAATCAGTTGGGAAAAAGACCTTCAATCAGTATGTTTACATTATAACTTTGATTCTACTCCATTTAAAGGAATAAATCAATTTTTTTCAAAAGATGTAAAACCCATGATGTTTACTGACTTAGTGCAATCAAGGTGAGGGTGGAGAGCAGAATTCAGGTAGCAGACTGAAAAAAAAAATGATATAAAGATAAAGGTGTGAATCATCTTAAATAGATTTTCCCATTGATAATATTGCTTATTAAAAGTGGATGTTATAATATTTGCTCTATAAACCTAGAGAAATATGCTATTAACTGTGCTTACCTTTGATCTGTTAACCTGTTTGACTCCTCCAAATTCTCATCAATATCCTTCAATCACTGAAGCAGACACATGTCATGCTTATTTTTATTTTTGGCACACTGCAGGTAGCACATAGGAGCATGTGTTTTTTTTTCTTCACTTATCTATTAATTAGTGAAAAATGCAGAAGGAGCCAGATTTATGCATCGAGCAGCTGATGTGTGAGTGACAATATGATATAGCAGCAAAGAAACTGATACTTTCCTTGCTTCATAAGTTGGTAGCAGCTATGAACAACTATTAATATTTTCTCAACTTTCATTTTTGCAGTGTTTAGTGCAGGCTAATTCAAGTAGAATGTTTTTCTTACCGGTATGTGTTCTTTGGTGTGCCTTCAGATGTGAGCTCTTTGTGTAAACTTTGGTGCAGCCTGTAAAGAAATTACAGAAAAAAAAGCCTGAGTCTAACAGATGACAGAAATGTGCTGAGCTGGTTTGGCTTTGAGACACAGCAAGTTTATCTTAGCCATAAAGTTGTGATATAAGCAAAAAATTGTTTTTCGAGCCACAAGCCCGAAAGACACACTAGTTCACAACAAGTCAGAAAGTACACAAACTAGATTTAAAGCCATTCAGACATTGTAGTCATATGCCCAAATCTCTGCATTCATAGAAGAAATATCCACAGACCTGGGAAGTCACAAAAGTGGATCCTCCTTTTCTCAAGCTCAGGGTTGTTTCGTCTGTTGTATTTGGGACCTGTCAGGACTCCCTGTCCGTGGGTCATCAGCATGGCATGATGGGACAATCCCACCACCTTCAGCCCTCCTATACGTTGCTGATAGGGAGGTGGTGGCTGTGATGTCTGGGGTGCCAAGCCCAGCAGCTCAGAATGGCCGTCTGGGCTGCCTGGCTGGGAGTTTGGGGGTGAGGGCGGCAGGCTGTGGGGCTGTTGCTGAGTGGGGTTGGCTGGAGAAGCTTGGTAGTAAGCGTGGTGCTGGGGTAGCTGGTGCTCTGCCATCATGTAGTTGCCGTTTGTTGTTGTCAATGCCACGCTCCCGAGATTCAACATGGTCCTGCCGCTGGTGGAGCTGGGTGCCGACTGGCTGCTGTGGGTAAGGGTCATTGTAAGGTCAGCGCCACTGGCAATTGGCATGTGGTAGACCTGTGGTTGTGGGGGTGGAGGTCCAATTTGAAGCTCTGTATCCAAATTTGGCTGCTGCTGCTGGGAACCCGTTGCTACACTGACCACGCCAGAGCTCAAGTCTGGTTTGATGAAGACATTGTTGACTGCGGGTGGCACACTGAAGACAGAGGTGAAGTCCGGCAAGGCCTGTGAATTGACTGGGATGGAGCAAGGCACTTCAAGCCCTGGTTCTGTCTTGATCTGTTGAGCTGTGGTCTTGCTGTTAGGTCGATAGAGGCCTGTGCGGAGGTGAGTAGTGCTAGGAAGTATGACATTGATGTTTAGGCTGTAAGGGGTGGCAGGTTTGTCCTCTGAGAAATATTCATCGACCACGGAGGCGCTCTCTCGTCTGTACTTCTTGTCAGTCATATCAATTGATGGGCTCAAGAGAGGACCGCTGATCTGGGGGAGGTATTTGTCCAATTCCAGTCGAGTCTGAAGAAACAGAGGAGAGAGATAGGTGAGGAATAGAGCTAGGGTTACCACACAGTTGACACTTACTGTAACACCTTCCATGCTCTGAACTTAAACCACAATTTACATATGCAAAGTAAACCACCATTCTCAACAATGCTGAATTGGCGTAAGGGGGATGACAAAGTCCTTAAACTCCTCAGGATCTCATCAACTTCATCATTCAGCTACTTCACTATCAAACAGTGCCGACTCCCTCTCTACTTTCTTATCAGCAAAAAAAAAAAAAAAAAANAAAAAAAAAAAAAAAAAAACCTTCCCAGTGAGCTCAGGGATACTCTCCCTGTGTCTACTTTTAAAAACTCCCATTTTTGCTCATGTTTGTAAAAGGAAAAATCCAATCTTGGAGTCTCTTCCACTGTTAGGTTCAATTTATACTAGTTCTTTTCCTTTCCTCTGTACCCGATCCTGCTTCTTTTTCACAGGGTGCCCAAATTTTCTAATATGTCTTTTGATAAAGTCCAGAGGAGTAAGGTGGGAACATTACCATGAAAATATATCTACTAACCATAAAATTTATTAGTACTGAGGTGTTTCCAAAGAAGGGTGCACCTGTTACGTGTTACAACCCAACCTGTTGAGTAGTAGAGATGCATTGCTCTATACCCTGACACTGTGGGTACAGAATTTCTCTTTCTCCCTCTTTTACAATGAATTTCTCTGTCTGATTGTTGAATGTCAGTGCAAAATGGGAAGAATACCAAAACATAACATTAGCTGTGCTTGAAAACAAGTTTCTTTTTGAGCCATAAAACTGTCAGTGATTAAATATTGCACCATCACTGCCAAGGTTAAGGGTTCAATCCCCATTGAGACCACCAATGTTAAATCTACAGTACAGCACAGGTGTCTGGACAAAATCCTCAAGTAAATGGCATGTATTAATGTGAAGCTAATAATAAGATCAGGATTTGAAAAGCTTTAATATGTGGAAACATCCACAGAAGCAGCTACTGTTTGGTGCAGTATTTGTTTAACACAGCATTTGTTTAACCATTATAATTATTTTGTGAGATTAAAGAGTTACAGATGGTGATAAAGTGGCTCAGTTCCACCCAATAAACAGTTAATGGGAACAAATGAAGGAAAATAATGAAACACAGGAGAAAGAGACAGGGTGGAGTAAAGACTGAATGAAAAAAGTTAAAATAATAAAATAAAATAGTGAAAGCAGTGGTGCTACCGGGACTGCCTCCTCCATCCCTCTATCATCCTGCCCTCCTTCATTCCTCACATTCCTGTTTTCCAGTGGAGCTTACTGCCCTGGCTGTATGATCAAGACAAGGCAATGGGATCGGGGACTACTGGAGGGATTTCCCTCAAAGTAACGTTTCTGCAAGGTATTCATGTAGCATGTAGGGCAGCTGTGTGCCAATGATACCCAATCACTTTATAAATCAGGTGATGCTGTGTTAATAATTTTACCTATAACCATTTACTGTTATATGAACAATATTTACTGTTGTACCTATGCAACATATCAATCAACACTAGCTGATTTGTAGCTCTTGGGAAGGTCCGCTTGAGCATTTTAACATTACTTTTCCATTTTGTTTGGAATAAATAGAAGCCAAGAAAAGAAAAGGGAGGCTGTCATTTTCAGAGTGGATGTAGAAAAATATGAGTTCAATCTGACCTCAAAACTGACAAAAAAAAAAAAAAAAAAAAAAAAAAGCCTTATGATCTGAAAGCTGTGACTCAAGCGATTATTTTATCAAGATGTTAAAATAAAATACAAGCACAGTAGTTGCAGCTGCAGGCCAGAAGGCCATTACAACGATCCTCTCATATTAGAATTTGTTGCAAATTTATTTGTTTCTCATTTCTAAAACATTAATAAAGAAAAAACAAATTCAGGCACTCCTATTTGTCTGACCCAGATGGTTCATGTTTTCTTACACAGGCAAAATGTAGAGCATATGTAGAGAGCCAAAAAATTAAAAAAAAAAAAAAAGNTAAAAAAAAAAAAAAAGGAAAGAAGCTGAAATAGAGTGCTGACTGTGCTTCTAACAAAAATTATGGAAACAAAAAGTTAAATTATTTATCTGCCAAGGCACAATCATATTTCTGTTATTCAGATAAAACTACTTGGTAACGGGTATTATTGTGTCTTAAAAGAAATACAGAGGAATGTAACCAGCAACAAGACTGGACAGGTACACTTTGTAAGAAAATAAACTGCAGGTATTTGTGTCTGTTTAAACAATGTATTATATGATCTTAATCCTGATTAACTGGTGTGTGTGACAGCTATGCCTTTATTACACGTGATCCTTCAGAGTCTATCAGGCTGACAGTCACTCCTTTAGAGGTGCACATGGCGTTAAGCAAAGAATCCATCTTACAAAGGCCTCCCACACACACACAGAGAAGTGGGCTAATACAAACAAATGCATGAACAACCAAAAAACAAATCAATGCATTCCCACAGAAATGCATTCTTGCACACACTGACACACAAATGAAGGCAAGAATGTGCATATGCACCTCTTACCAACATATACCCAAGTATGCACCAGCACGAAACCATACACAACCATGGTGCTGGTCCATGAAGTTTACCCCGTGGGTGGAGCAGGTGAAGCGGTGTGATGCATGAAGAAGGATGAAGAACTCATTCAAACCAAAACAAAGCTTGAAGACATGAGAAAGACAAAGTAAAACCTAAACACTGTCAGGTAAAAATAGACCTGCGAGACAAAACTGATCCTCGCAGTGCCAAAAGATACATAGCATCAAAGAATGGACAGGGGNCCTGCGAGACAAAACTGATCCTCGCAGTGCCAAAAGATACATAGCATCAAAGAATGGACAGGGGTGGGGGTGGGATGTGAGTGAACAACTTAAGAGTAAGAGGAGGAAATGAACAAAAGAACAAACACAAAAAAGAGAGGGAGGTGAAAACTACATGAAAACCATGTGAGGAAAGAAAGTGAGAAGACAATTATGAAACCGATATGACTGTCTGAATGAAGCTGCTAAGCTGATGATGATGTTGTTGTAATGGACTCAAACTGTTGATTCGGAAGCTGCATAGAAACTCTTGATAGGATTTTTTTGGACTTTGACACTCAGTTGATTTAAGTGCATTATTCTACAGGTAAATACACTATTTTCATATTTTACAATGTAAAGTTCCATGAGTTTTGTGCACTGATGCTCCAGAAATAAAGTGTTAAAGTTTCTAATAAATCACCGAGTCATTATGTGTGTGCCAAATAATGAAAATAAACTCAAAAATCAATTCTTGGTGTCCTGGAATGAGCTGACAGATTTGGACAAATGATCCAATGAGGTGGTGATGTGTTTGAGGTCCCATCCAGCAGGCGGAACAAACAGCACAATGGAGTGGAGACGGCCCATTTCAACACCGTTATTCTGCAGTGCTGCATCCAATGCCAGTGCCGTCAACACAACGGCGGGGGTGTAATGTTTCACCACGCACACACACACGCACACGCGCACACACACACACACACACACACACCATTTCAACCTGTAAGGTCACTTCTTTGTGCATGCGTGTGTAAGTGTTAATGTGTTTGCATTCATGTGTAAGTGCACTGATATATGCATTTATTACAGAACTAATAGAATAACATTTTATTTGTCATGTTTTTATGGTTTTTCAATTTATATTAAGTTTTCAGTTGTCATTGTTGGTTAACAGTAAACTAAAATTAAATGAACATAAAGAAAATAGGCTAAACTGAAACTTTATTTTCAGAATAAATGGCAGGGCTGCTGTTTTAAGGTTCAATGTTAAGGTTTAAACAGTTTTATTGTGAACAATGTGGTGTTTTTACATGAATTTCATGCGTTTTTTTTATGTTGAGCAGAAATTGCCTTATTTATTACATGGTTGTATGTATGTATAAGAGAGAGATACTGAGTCAGTCAGTGCACATTTTTGCATATACATGTCTGTTTGTATATTTGTATATGTGTGTATGTGTGTGTGTGTGTTTTGCTCTCTGTGTATTCACTTGTGCACACAGGGCTAACAGATGTATCCATCGTTCATTGCTGTGAACCCATTCTGCCTTGTCATCTGTGAAATCTGAGCACTTCGTGAAATTAAAGTCTTGGGTATTTACTGAGGAATAAAGAAAACAAATATCAGCTCTCTTTCATTCCCACTCAGTGCTCTTCTGTGCCTTTCAGGATGGGACAAAAACAGGCCCTGTGCTGCTGGGGTGCTGGCAGCTGTAACTCTTGGGTGCCCTTGGCCATGTCCCCTGCTGGCCTGCTCTCCCTATGATTCTCTCCTTGTTAGCCTCTGCTCTCTCCTTCTCCTCTATCTTCATCGCCATTGACATTTCTCTCTCTAGGACACTTTAACTTTACCTACAAGGATGACACTGATGACAGAGTAAAGTCTCAATGGTGGACGGTGGTTCTCTCCTTAACAGCTGTGTGACTAAAGATGGTCAGCTGGGTTTAAATAAATTACATTTTTAAGGGATAGTTTAGTTTCTGGGGATTTTATTAGTCACTCATAATCATGAATGCCTCAGGTACTTCAAAGCAAACTCCTTGGTGAAAAATAAACTACAGCCTACTACTGGCAAGGCACAAGGTTTTATGTGGTTTATGTGAGTACATATTGAGGAGAATATCTCCAGGCCAAGACTGAGTCAGTTAATAATTGGAGAACATGTACAACTGCTCTGCTATGAATCTTTATGTCTGATAAGAAACAGTCTCTTATCAGCTTGCTCTGTTCAGGTTTATGGGCTGGAGTGGGAGTTTCCACACTTCCAGTCCATCCACAAAGGACTTCACCTGTGTTTTTGCACGTTTTAGTCCTACAAAGGCACTGCATATTGCATATACTTGACATAACATTTCATAACTGCTTAGCATTTTCCAAAGCACATCACAGTGTTTTAGACTTTGAAGAGTACATTTGTTCTCACATTTCTTGCAGCCACTGCAACACAAAAATAATCTTACAGACTGGAATTCTGCTTAAGCTAATGTACAATATGTTTGCCTTTTTTACTGTTAAAGTTACATTATCACTAACTGCAGACTGATTTTAAACATATTGAAAATTTATAAACAAACATCCACCATCTGTGGCCGTCTTTTCCAAAGCAAAGCACAAAGACTCTCATTCATGTTTCAAACATCACCATACGGCTGTATGTACGGTGTTACAGCTAATGCATTAGGAAACAACTGGCTTCTTCCACATCCATGAGACTCACAGTAGCTATTATTAATAACTGCTTGGAGTCAGGTTTTTGGCCATCTAACGAGTTCTAAGTCCAATATTCACTTTCACCTTAGCTCTGTTTTGGTCTCCATCAGCTTCTAAGGAAACCAGTTACTTTTTCCCTTTTAGTTTATAGGACAGGCATTATACAACCAGCTTATAGAGCTTATTTGCTGGAAACTGCATATAGGGTTTTACACTGAGGGCTAGCGAGAAGAGAGGCAAAGAGGCAAATATACAGCATATTTGAAAATCTAAACGATGAGCAAAGCAGCTAAAATCTTTGTTGGGTTGCAGAGCTGGGTGACAATTTTCTGTGGGTTTATCACAACAAGTGAACCCTTCACTGTGCACAGATCCAGTTATGCATCAGTCATGTTGCATGTTTAAGCAATCACTTTGCTTCCCACATTCAATGAACAGTTGGCTGGAGGATGCCGATCTTTAATGCCGGAGCTGAATTTGTCACCGTCATGAATCTGTCAGTCTTGCAGAGTGAACATTGCACAACTGTCCTCCTGTGATATTTATATTATCTTGATAATGGTTCTAACTGTCAAAAGCTTTTTCCCCCTACATCTCAAATTCATAATCAATATTGCTAAAATCACAACTTGAGCTCTCCTCATTGAAATGTCTGACACAAGTGATAAACTACATCTACATCAGTCTCCTATCAAGTCATGGAGCAGACATCTCAACACAGGAAAAAAGGAACTGGCAAATAACTGACTAAGCCATTGGCTCCCCCATCCTCTTCCTTACTCCTCCTACCTGGCTAAAATGCCTCCAAACTAAAAGGTCAGCCGTCGTCATCAGGCTTCTTCTCCTACTAATTGCAAAACAAATGGCTACTTCTGCAAATTGATTTCACTTTATTGCTGTCAGGAATGCAATAGAGGGAAGAAGCCCATTTGCCTTTGGATCTCCATAAAAACAGACTGATAGTGGTGGGGCCCCTGGTCTACTGTGTCACTGTGAATCAACAGAGCACAAATTATCACAGGGTCACTGCCCACAGAGCAAAACAAAAACCTTTGAGACTTGGATGATGTTTTATGGCCACCGATTTAGAGATAGAATGGATTGTTTTGGCTTCCTAGGACAGAGACCGGTAGAGACAAGAGAATACTTTGTCTTAGCCAAAGACACATATTTAGTCAAATCTTAGTCATATATCCTGTACATCCACAACTAGTATGTTGAATTATATTGGTACAAGAATCACAGTACATGTGGAAGTAAATGTCAATCAAATTACATTTTGCAGTTTTGTTCTCAGAAAATGTTATGACCTGCTTAACTGAAGTGAAATCATTCTAAAGGAGGACAGATAGGTTTCTACTTGTTGACTATGTATTAACACTTAAAATCCTGAAGCTAAATATATGTTTAGAAATAGTGGATGATCCACTACAGGTAAGTGCTTCTTTAATCCCCACCACTGTTTTTTTCACGTGAGTAATTTTCACTGTTTTTCCAGACGAATGAATGGTAAACAGTGACAGTCATTAGAAAGACTTAAAACTGGATTGTGTAGATGAGTTTGGAGACCACAGAGAGACGTTAGGAAACAGTAGGATGTGATGGTCTGTGGGTGGCATGTGCTATCTGGTACAGACATGCAGCTGGGCATGATGGGTACACATGATATCAGCAGACCAAATAATCTGAAAAACAGCATGAGTCAAATGATTAATCTTAAGTCTCTGATCTGTTTCAGCAGGTTCTGCAGGTAAAGCAACAGTATACAGTAAACTGACACTGACATGTGAGTTAATAGGCTGTCACCTCTTTTTATTTCATGCTGGATATCAGCCAGTTGTGTGGTCTATTGCCTACATAAATAAGTTTCCACCCTAATGTCTTTGTAAAATTGGATTCATTTGCACTATACATTCATACAGCAAAAGTTTAAGTACCATTTTCCTTTAGGTAATTTTTAAAATAAAAGCAATCCATGCACGTAACTCACCCAATTTCTGTAAATAACCATCTTAAGGTGTTCACATTCAGTGCATTTACATGCACATTACAACTTCTCTGCTCCAGTTAAGGCAATAAATAGATTTTTTTATACATCATGAAAACATTATAATCAGAATGAAATCGGCATCAATTGACAAAGGTGTACTCAGAGTACAATGACCTATTACGCAATTGAAAGTCAGTTTTCTAAGATGCTCATGCATTTCTCTTGTAAGTTGATAAAGCAATAAGTATATTCAGCATGCATATTCAGTGAATGAAAAAAAACCCCTATTAATTCAATACATTATATGTCTTGTTAATCATTTTTGCCCTAATCACAGTACAGACAAAATTAGAGTGTATTGCGCATTTAAATGTGCTGACTGGTTAATGTTTGTAAGGGCCTGCAGGAGCCTGCAGGAAGTACCAAGCATCAGCTTTTATGTTTTATGATTACAACATTTGACTGACTATCATTGTGACAAATGCATATAGTGAAGTGGTAATCACATAGGGAATCAAAAGGATCGGACTGTGGGATTTTGTTGGGAACCAACATCAAAAAAACACAAAGGGAATGAACCATCATCAAGAAACACAATGACCACAAATGGCACTGAGCAGACCCAAAGTCACCCTGAGCCAAAAAAGAAAAAAAAACAAACAAAAAAACAACACAAATTAAAAAAAATTTACAAATGAAAAACATTTAAAAAAAATAATTATGTTGCTACTTCACATTACGATCCAATCACTGTGGGATTCCAGAGCTGACTACTCTTTGTCAGTGGATGCTTGCCAAAATGCAAATCAGTTCAGTGTGTTGTCTTGGAAGTCAAATTATTAGTCAAACTAAAATCACTTCAGCCTTCAGCTGCATTAAAAACGTCTGTTGGCCAACAAAGACCAAAAAAAAAAAAAAAAAAAAAAGGAAAAGTACAGTACATGACAATTCATGTACAATCTGGAGCACAAGTTGCAAACTGGGTTCAAAGCCATGATATAGCAGGAGAAATACACTCAAACCCAATCAGCTCTCAGAACAATACCAGGATGTTATATCTTGAAAACCTTGGAGACAAATAACTTGAGAGCATATCTGAATATTGATCTGCAGAAATCATTATGCGTGACTGGCAACAAGCTCTTGATCTCTACACCATGAAGTTACAGAGTAACCTCCTCTGTCGTCTTTGCTCAGTCTTACAGGAAACCTACCGGTGATATAATGGCAAAAGAATCTGGAAATAGGTTTCATATCAGTTACTTATTCTGCCATTACTGCTCACTTCCACAAACAGCTTCATTCCAAAATACACCATACACTGTTTGGAAGTAATGTGGTGCATATCCTTCCAAATGACTGACACAAAACTAGACATAAATTAGGCCTCCACTGTGTTTTCAAGATGAAGGATCATCTTAAGTGCCTGTGTGATGGAATGGTGACATCTGTACTCTCGTACAGACTGGATTCTTTGTGGTGAAATAACACTGAGGTGATGCAACCACCACAAAACATCATCAATGGAAAATCCGATTCCGATGATGATCAGGTGATCTCTGGTAATACAGTGCAGGGACCCCACAGCAATCACCTCCTGACAGACATTAAAAAAAAAAAAAAAAAAAAAAAAAAAGTTTTACTTCTTACTGGCTTTTCAAACCCAGCAGGCAGATTTATTGCAAATGCAAATGCCACAGATATGCTGATTTTAAAAAAGGGGCAGTTCAGTTCTGAATCATCCTACTTTTTACTTTTTGTGCAACACCTCAATCATACACCTTTAAATCAATTGCAGCACCAATGGGAGAGGATAGTTTTCTAGATCTGACCTTTAAATGTACAGTCTTCCAGTGACTCAAGATACTAATGAGAGATTATGCATGACAAGCATCTACAGTCTTTACTTAAAAAACTTTTTTTTTTTCAGCTTTGCAGCCGATTTGCAGCTTTCATTTGTCAATTTCATGTTCAATCAGGCCTTTGAGAGTTGAATACTCCTCTCAGCACTTAAACACTCATTGAAAAGCTGTTGTAGGAAAAACTTGCGTAGGTAACAGATAATTCCAGAAGATCACTGTGAAAAAAACCTGTCTGTAAATGAACTCAACTACCCCAGCAGAAGGTGAAACAGTTTGGCAAAAACAGAGACAAAGAACCAAGACTTTTCCATACAACAGGAGCGACTGCTAACTGATGACCTGGATGTGACTGGGGTTTGAAAGGCCTCCACCCATCCATCAGCCTTTCACTGCTGCCTGCCTTTGAGGCTGCATTGACTTTTTTTGTGCCGTTGGGCTACATCATCCTCCCTCCTGCCCTGAGGCAGCCTATGGAGATTAGGGATAAGCGGTGCGGGCTCTGCTCAGACAGGTCGGGCAACATACTGCTGTCACGACACCAACTCTGTTAAGCGGCCTTTAAAACAACAACACAATGACATGTCTCAGAGAAAAAAGAAAGCAAAAAGACAAGCGAGACAATATTTTTTTTTAAGCCAGGCACTTTTTGTTTTGCTTGGTTTCAGTCAGAAGCCCTGACTGACTGTTTCTGAGAAAGAAATGGAACAAACAGAAGACAGATGAAACAACATTTACAGAGGGTGACAGTGAGGGAAATGGAAAGAAGTCAGACAGTGAGAGAGCAGCCTGTATGACCAGACAGGAATGTGTTTAGGGAACCGATTGCATGCACCTTCGTGTTGAATCAAGAACACACAAGGTAACCCTCTCCTGCGGCCGTAATTAATTTGCCTATGGAGTTAACCATTTCACTTAACATGACTTCTTTGTTCATCACAAAGTCGTGTTTTGCATAACCTCACGCACGCTATGTCAAAGAGGAAGAAAAAAGGCAGTTTAATGTCAGAGCCACAACAAAAAGCCACAACACAAGTGACTGACTTGTATACTTCGTCATTCAGAGTAGTACAGTAATAATACGTACTGCATTTTCTATGATAACACATACTGGCAGATACAATTTGAAATAATAATATTTATCAGAGGATCCCAACATTTAAGGAACTTAGTTTATGATATGTTTATGACAGGTGAATGACTCAAGGCCAAACTATGTGCTGGTACTCTTTTTCAGATATATTTTACTGGGATTTATACTGTATGATTAATTGTATCCCATGGACAATTCAGTTCTTCAGTCAGTTAGGCTATGAAAGCCGTTTCGAGGTTTATGACAGTCATTATGTCCCACATTTTACAACAGTGAGATAGAAGGTACATAGTGCTTCCTACAGCAGCCTGGAGGGTATTTTACAAAGCAGGATTATGTATTATTAGAGGGAATTAGAGGAATGTCTTCCAGAAAATAACTGCCACCTGCCTTTTAATTCAATATTCCAAATTGGTTGGAAGAGATAATATCTTAAAAAAAAAAAAAAAAACCCATAAAAACAACAAAAACACCTGACATGGTGGTCTTCTGATGGGATTCAAACTGTTTTAATGCAACATTAGTAATGCGTGAGAAGCTACTGTTTAGCACCCCAAGGTAGTATGCAGAAATATCAGATAATGTTAAAAAACAAAACAAAACAAAAAAACCCTACTATTACTACAAACCGCCTCCTGATATTTCAGTTTATATTGTTCTTTTGCCATTGAGAATGTCTCTTTTTTATCCATCCATTTTCTTGTGTGTAGCAGAGGAATTCATATTTAAGGAATGTCTGCTGAAAAATTATTCTCATCCCTAAAGATCTGATGAGCTTTCCCAATAAGCGGCATTTATTTACAATATGTCGAGGACCAACAGCTAAATAACTATCCAAGACCTAAAACCTACAGCTGATCTCCAAAATGTAAGACATAAACAGCTTATTTTTCATGGTTGGAGATGCTCTTCTTACTCTGCCAATGAGAAATGTTGATTGCTCTTTTGGCTGCACCATTGTCACCTGTCCAGCTGACAATGTCTACAAAGTTTGTTCAAAACTAGCCAAAATGCTGAAATTGATGGCTTTCATATCATATATCACTCATTAAAACATCACTTTTCACTAACCGACCTTGCAAATTCTTCAGGTATTCAAGCAAACGGCACACAAAAGCCTTCTGAAAACCTCCACCATCTTTGCTGTAGCTGAAACATCACTTGCAATATTGCGCTCCTCTCTATGCCAGAGGACAACAGCAAGTGGAAGCCTTCAGCTATAATTTTTTCTTAACTAATACCAATGAGATCCACAGAAACACAAAAATCACTAGTTGTTTAATAACTCATATTCATATTGCAATAAAATATAGAATAATCAGAAATAACTGGGCAAGGTGATGCACAAAGAAGGTAGACATTACAAAATGCATCATATCCACGTCTCATTGTATGAAAAAACCAAAACACAGCAAAAACAAGCAGAACTAATAAACTTGCTGTGGGAATGGAGCAAAGCAGGTTTAGCCCGTTGTCTCAGGGTCTGCAGGTCTAATTGGCAAATACAGCAAGCAGGAGGGTAAACTGGTAAACACAAATAGCTGGCAGGAGACCAAACTCGCAGCTAGATCTGAAGGCGTCCGGTTTCTGTTTGCATTCTGTTGTGGTCACGCAGAGCCATCGTTCAATTCACAGCCATTTATCTTTAATGCAGCTGTCATGTCTCGGCTGTGATCAGTTCTTCATGTTTAACAAAGGAGGTTCAACAGAGGTCATAAAACCTTCGTTTCCTACTTGTTCTTCCCCCTGGTTAATTACAACTCATGATATAACACCCCATTTTCAAATACAGGATGACTTACTTCCTGAAATATCAACACACATTTCTGGGATTATAATGGCATTCACAAGTACACATCAGCTTTCTTTGTCAGACACTGATCTAGAGATAAGGAGCAGTGAAGATGCCATTTTGCAGACTTGTCAAAATTAACCTGCTGTAACATCACGTGATCAATTCCCACGAGGGAACTGCTTCCTGCAGCCATCATAATTTGAGGAAACAGCAAGAAACCTGATGTGTTTTCCCCTCTAAGATCAAACTGAGCTTACGGCGTGTCTGCTGCTGATAAAATGAGGGCAGAAACTGGGTAACTACTGTGAAAACCAAATATGTTCAGAGAGATAAACAAGTTGTAAGGCCTAAACACATTTATAAGCAACTAAAATGAGTTATGCCCTGCATGCTTTCACATACATGCTATACATGTACTGTATCAAAATTATCATGTATACTGATCTCAGATTAAGCATGTGAATAACATAAGTAAAATCTTAATTGCTAAAAGATGAATTAACTGCCTATTTAACTGTTATTAAAGAAAACGTTCCCTATAAGTGACAGCTATAAATAAAGTCTGGGTTGAAAAACTTGTGTTTATCGGCCTTGCAGGTGAACTTTACCTGGGTTTTAACGTGCAGGTGTGTGTTTAGGACTTTAACCTGTCTGCCTCCACAGGTAAAAGCAGCCTGATCAGTAGGAAAAACCACACAAATAATTCAGCGGTAATTAACTGATTAGAGGCAAAATTGTATCCGCAAAACGACCTTCTAGTTTCACTTAAGCAGTAGGTATAGATAAAGTATAACACTAAAAGAATAATGAGTTAATAACACCCAGGGAGGCTGGACCGCCCGTTCTCCGGGAGCCCGGCCATCCTCAGCGTGTCGGCAGAGACTCTCACCCCGGATTTAATGTCCTCGAATACAGACACGTCCTCGGCGCCGTCCGCTCCCGACATCCTGACCGGCTTCAGCTGCGTAAAAACCGCCCTTTCCTCTGTCGTATGCGTCGTATTCATGGCCAGTCCTACACTCGCTGCCATTAAAATGGTTTTTAAACAAATATGCCTTCTTAAAGTTTAGATTGTAAAAAGCTACAATAATGACGGCACCTTATTGAACCAAGCTAAATGTTTAGTTGTAAGTCCAAAGCCCTCCCCTCACTTCTGGATCCAGGTAGGTTTTACCTGAGCTGAAATAAAGACTGCTACCTGTAGCGGATAACAGACACACACAACAGCCAATCACAGCAGAGGATGGTCCCGCCGTCCAACCACCTGTGTGGAAGGCGGGTCTCACCTGACTAAGGAAAACAACTGGAGGACATCGAGCTCACACACACACACACACACACACACACACACACACACACATAAATTAAATAGAAATTAAATATAAATAATCCATCCAGCTCATTACCACATGAAACTTTTTTTTAATTACATTTTTGCTAATCTAATGTCTTGAATTTGTGATTTTGTTATAATGTCTTTCCTCTACTCCCACAGAGATATGCTGATAATGGTTGGTTGTGGCTGCACACGAGACAAAAGGCTAGTTGACTGATGAAATAATGGAATTGGCAGGTGGAATACAGCTGACAATGAAACTATACAACCGATGGCTGTAGCCACCCTCTTTAAAAAAAATAAAAAAGTATATATATATACATACACANTACAACCGATGGCTGTAGCCACCCTCTTTAAAAAAAATAAAAAAGTATATATATATACATACACACACACACACACACACACACACACATATATACATATATAGTTAGTGGCCTTCATCTCTCAGGGTCATCTCTCCTATTTTGTATTGGAGTCACACATTATGTGTATTAAAAAATATAGTGTACATTTTGTGTGCACAGGAACACACAGCAAACAAAAAATTTCTCTGACTGTGTTTTTCATGGTGTGTTATAGCAAAGTTAGCCAGTGATGAAGCTTTAGTTATGGTGAGTAACAGCAACAAATTACGACTGTATTATAACAATGAAAACACACTTTTAAAGACAAAGATCCCATGTGTCATGGTTGTTGTTTATGGCAGAGATCTGTCTAACGAACACATTTTGAGGCAATGTCATACAAGGAGATGAATAATTATTTTTGATCCGCTGCTCCATGAGCAAGTGCCTTGGATGAATGGCTACATGCTAACTAAAAATACTTTCTTATGGTACAGTGTGCCTGACATTTGCCCCTCACTTTTTGCTCCTCACTTGCTTTGTACCTCATGTTTTCCTCATACTTCAAAAACTATACTTCAATAATCCAAGAGATTATTGTTTCATTGCTCAGATTCTCGTAAAGACAGTAAAATGTGACTCTCAAAGGTCCATCTTGATCCTGCTAAGGTATGATACAAAAAAAAAAAAAAAAAANAAAAAAAAAAAAAAAAAAAATCATTACAGATTAAAAACCACAAAGAAGAAGCTATATCAACTTAACTTAACTTTGAAGCAAACTACTACCCGTGAGAAAATAGTGATATGGTTATATTTATACTGAATGTGATGGCAGGCACTTTTCTGTACTGGCCTAGTTTGTCACACTGGTTAGCCAACATATTTGTAGGGTACAATTATGATACAATAGAACACAGAAAACTGCAATAAAAAAAAAACCTGGCAACATACAATGAACCTTTAGAACAACTGATGAGCAATGTGCATGAGCCAAAACCCAGAGGGCAAATCTTAAAGTAATGCTAAAGCAGAGTATAAGCTGCCAGGATCAGTTTGTAGAAATTTCATCATACCTTTTGCAGAAACCAGTGATCAGGTAAAGTTTTATTATTATTTGGAGGCTCACCTTGGGTTCAGGGGAAGGGCACACATTGAACATACAGGGGACTATTGGGACTACAGGGGATTATTGGTTTAAACTGTGAGGAATAGAATTACATCTAGTAGGGAGCATAAAGAGATTCTCTAAACTTTCATGTTTGGAAGTGAATGGCATAGGTCATGATTATGGCTTGCCTTCCAAGGAATGTTTGATTAAATTTCTGTGTTGATTGGCTACATAATTGTTGATTTGACTACAGTTTTGAAAATAAAGAGGAGCTGGAATCATGCCAATAACTTCCTCTTTCCTCATGCAGTCAAATGCAACTTTAAAAGTGCATATGAAGGTTATTTCTTGGCCTTCCTCATAAGAAGCTAATGCAAGCACACATGGGAAATGATCTAAATATTACATTTAAATATAGCATGTAAATGAAGTCTGTGGCAGAGAACTTGATGCCAAGGCCAGAGACACAACCACATTTATTTGAATTACACACAACTGAACCTGATCTAACATATTACATAAACTCATTTCTAAAAGACACGTCAGCAACAAAGCAAATGTACTGTGAAGAATGCAACCCAGCCTGCCTGGTGTGGATCATTTGACTTCACTGGTAATTTTCCCATATATGAACTCTGTATTGCAGTGCTTCAGTATGTCAAAAAGCTCGTATAAGCAGAGTGAACAGTATGTACGGTCCTACAGGGTGAGACAGGTTTTAATTTTCGGTATGGTTCCAGTGGAGAACTATAATGCTGTGGGAAGACCGACAATCCTAAATATGACAGAGAAGAAGAATTACATGACTGAAACTGCAATATATACAACATTATGTAAAACTTTGAACTGGAGAAGTCTGAAGATGCCTTTCACCTTTCATGTGAATGACTGAGATGAACCATCATCTTTATATGGAATTTTATTACCAAAGCTGGACTTTGACTTATGAAATTCAAAAACAAAAAAGGTCTTTCTCTTGTAGTTTGAGTGGTTGATTTATTATCATGACTAAATCATAAAAAGCTGTAATTGTATTCATTTCATGGCTTCCTTTGTATTTTATCTCTCTAACATACTGGAAATTCTGTGTCTGCCCTTTACACAGAAGTCTGAATACAAGATCAAATGACTTGATAAGATGAATGTTTTCTTGTTGAAATAGTTTGTCAAATAACAGCTGGTAAAATGGCCAAAATAAATAAATAAATAAATAAAAAGCTGACAAGAATCATCACATGGCCTCAGCACATAACAAAGTCAAATCCTGGTTCATTTTAATGTGTGTGTGTGTGTGTGTGTGTGTGTGTGTGTGTAGGACAGGGATAAAGCTGTATGATAAAGTGAAAGTCAAAGAAGAAAACAGAAAAGAGATGAGATGAGAAGATCATTCTGTTGTTCACCCATTATCACCTGATTGAAGAGGAAGTCAGCGAATGAGAAAAAAAAAAGGAAATTGGACACTCGGCATTCTCTCTCTCTCTCTCTCTCATTTGTTGTTGTGAGGTAGACAGGGCAGATGAGGACATGGGTATCCACACTCTGCAGGTAAACACCCTTCAGATCCCTGCTCACGAGACCTGGAGTGAAGGGGAGATTCCTATGATTTTTTTTTCATGAAATCATATATATTAGCATGATAAATCTGCAAGGAGTTGATATTTCTTGCCGAATACCAGTAACTGTGGTTGATGATACAGATGCCAGACTCTAAGATTTATGCTTTGCAGAACTGACTTTATGGCCAAGAACCAGTTTTACAACAAAGCAACAAAGATGAAAAAAAATTCAAGAATCTTTATTTTACGTTGGTGAGCTACTGAAATAGATTACAGCACTGCTTGCTATCCCAACAAAACAAGACGTTTTGCAGATGCTAAATACAGATATTTCCATCCTACTTGGCAAACATAGATGTTAAGTTTCATCAAACTCAACTGTCACAAAAGGTAAAATGCAAATTAGGTAGCTCAGGTAGGTGGCAGTAATGGATTACTATGGATGCTACCATAGAAAAGAAAAAAGTTATTCTAGAAGAAAGATTCATGTAATCTACAGAATTCATCAAGGTATTTGGGAATTGTTTTTTATTTGATGTTGGCCCCAGATATAAGTCTAGTCTGGTCGTGGAGGCATCCTCCTCTTTCTGACATATTTAAATTTCATGATGACTTTTAAGAAACAACTTTTCTCATGGACAGAATGAAATCTTACACTTTTATTAGCTGAGTGATAAGTGGCAACATGAAGCCAGAAACAAAGTGACCACTGGCAGAAAGTCAAAGAGAAATGACTGATGCTTTCTGCCTGTCTAGACATGAAACAGCCTACAGTATTAATAATGCCTGTCATGGGGTTGGGGTCAGGAGAAGTTCCCCTTGAGAGATGAACAGAGATCAATGTCTCTCTGACCACTAAGTAATAGCTTCTGGCTTTTCAAGCCTCTTGATTTCAGGAAAGAATGCTAACAAGCCATTTACTGTGCAGCCAAATAAAGAGATGTATTCCATAAATATGCTCAACCAGTGCGATGAAGTAAATCTAAATTAAAAATTGGCTTGCGGAAAGGCCCCAGGGCTAAAATGTCTGCTGTGGTTGTCCTTTATAATCTGCACTGGAACAGTGATTCTGTCCACTCCAACCCTGTTCTTTACTCTCTACGGCTGAACTTTAAAAAAAAAAAAAAAAAATATTTATTTTTTTTTAAACAAGTCATATGGGTGACTCATTAAAAAAAAAACAAAAAAAAAAACAGAGGCCGGTGTGCCAGGACCCCAAAATCCAGAGAATATGGCTGTTGGTTGCATGAGCATCAGCTCCAATAATTCAGACTCTGTTGGGTAGAGGTAGTAATTTGCCAAAGATTTTCACCTATAAGGTCACAAGCTGTAAAGAGTGATCTTAAATGAATAAGAAGGTGGATGATGCCATGATGAGGTTCTCTCTCTCTCTCAAACAATGAAAATAAGAAGCTCAGGGATCTGAGCAGACTTCAGTGTCAAGCTCCTGCTCCCGGACCCACCAATGTCAGCCTTATAGGTGTCTAGGTTTGCCCAACAATGCGATTTCTTGAATAAATGCAACAGGGAGACTATAGACAGTGGAGGAGAAGAAGGAGAGATACAATAAGTTACAGACCAGAATTAAACAAATCGATGCTTGATTGATGGAAGTCAGGTCTCTCTCTCTCTCTCTCTCTCTCTCTCTCTCTTTCTCTCTCTCTCATGTGTGTGTGTGTACAATACAGCTTACAAGTTGTTGCAGTCAGTCTTATTAATGTTCGTCCTGCTTTATATAGATGTAAGGGATAATACATGAAAACCTGAATCTCTAAAGATAGATCACACAAGGGTAAGAAATGTAATTACAGGAATTATTAAGACATATTTAGAGATGACATTGGTTTTAACAGCAATGACAATAATACCAGTGATAGATAGTATAGGGATGATACTGGTGGTGATGATAATGATCATGACCTTTCTTTACAGTGCAGTTCTAGCAGCAGTGAGCAATGGGTGTGATGAAGAGAAAGCTTTGGATTGGCTGTTTGGACTCGGGAGGCCTCTTATTGACTAAAGGAGGAACCTGTGAATAACCTCTGATTGTTCTCCAATACAAGCCTATTTACCTTTCTTTAAGGTAAGAGCTCAAGCATTGATCTGAACAAACTCAGAACTCTGCTATATTTTATTCTGTCAGCTAACAGTACGTGGAGAGGTGAGTCCTTGTCAAGTTCTGTGTAGTGAGGTGGAGGGGGTGACAGAAAAATAATTGCTAATGAAGTTTCTTTTTCCTTTGAGGGATTTTTCACAAGTTCAAGAGCTGCTATTGATGTGAAATTATCAGCAAATAACAGAAAGCCGACATACAGACACATTTAGGTTTGTTACTCTGAAAATGCAATGCCTTACAAATTACACAAAAACTCAGTTCATAGTCATTTTCTCTGTGGATCAACCGTTTTAAATTAATTTTACTGACAATTATTTGCTGGAGGAATTGCATCCCAGTTTCATAGTGTTTTGTTTTGTTTTGTTTTGTTTTTTTTGTTTTTTTGTTTTTGGTTTCAAGTCCAAAAAAAAAAAAAAAAAAANAAACAGTTTCCAGCTAAAGCCTTTTCATGTTTGGGAAGAGATGAAAGTCTAAAAGGGCTAAGGGAGAAGGGTGGGTACTGAACTTGTACAACTCAGATCACAACTACAACTTTATATTCAAATTATATTACTCTTGCAAAACTATTACAAACATCACTCATTTCCTAGTGAGGCACATATCTCAATCAACCAATCCTAGTATGTTGTTAATAAAGATAATAAAAAACTTCGCACAGCCATTAACCTGCTATAGTCACGCAACCAACTTTTTATACAATCCATTCCAGACAGCAAATCATATTATATTAGGCAAGAAATGGATCACTGCCAGGATCTGCGCTGATGAGACTTCACTTCCTGTGATGACAGACTGCTGCTGTGATATCCCATAGTTTTAATGATGGTGTTGAGAGGAAAGAGTTAGAATCACAAACTTCTTTACAAAAGTTTAGAAATATAATACATTACATCACCAAGAAATATAAGTCCTCCCAACACATTGCATTAATATGAAGAAATCCTAAATGAAAATAATAAAAAGCAGTTATTAAAACCCATAGGTTTATGTTCCACTGAACAATCAAGTTTATTAAAATGAAGAAAATGCTCAAAGCTGGAAGGCATTGATCAAAATTGTGCTCCATTATTTACCAAGAGTTTCTTGATAAGGACACTGAGACAAAGTTTATGGTCCTGCATGCAGCCTGGACGTGTTTCTAATCTCTTAACTGCAAAGAATATTATATTCCATAAACTGTATGTATATGTATGTATAAACAAGAGAACAATCTTAAAACAACTGATTGTCAAGGAAAATATAATCAAAGAAAAACTAAAGACCATCCATCTAAACTAATATCTAAACTAAAGGGTTACAACAGTTTTTTTTTTTATAAAACAGAACATTGTCAAATGCAGCTGGCGAGTTTAAAAAAAATAAAATAAATATAAGCACACAGAAACAATAAGTCATTATACATTAATAAAGCTGGAATTACCAGTCAGACATTTTATTGAAATTCTGGCATTGAGTCTCTTATCAAGGGTTGTGATAGACAGTTTATGGCCATGTCTTACTGTAACTTTAAGAGTCTTCAATCGCCACAGAGATTTTTCACCAATATAATTGCACAGTATTGCAGGAAGAACTGCCTCTATAATAATAAATATTTTGCAGAGTCTAGAAAAGATATTCTTACAGACAGTTTTTAATAGTGAGAAACTTATTTGCTCTCATCTAAACCCCCCCCCCC
>VXCM01000019.1:359294-392887 GCA_014773175.1 Lucifuga dentata | reverse complement strand
AGAGAGAGAGAGAGAGAGAGAGAGAGAGAGATTGATTGAGTAACTGAGTGAGAAAGAATGTCAGTTGTGTGTGTATATACAAAAACATTTATAATTGTGCACGTAAGATAAGCCCAGGTGTGTGCTACCTGGTTGTGTGTAGGTTTATAGTTGTGCATACTCAGTGTACATATTTGTGTCTGTGTTTATGTGTCTGATTCTCATTGATGTTGTCATAGAAGTGATTACTGAGTGTGTTGTTAACTCGAGTTTGTGTGTGTGTGTGTGTCACACGGAGTGAAGTACACAGTACAAGATCCCATTGCTGTGTGGAATTACAAGGCTCCATTGTGTCTCATGCTGGTGTGTGGGATCATTTCTTCTTCTTTTCTTTTTTTTTCCAGGGATGGGATGGTCTCCTGGGTGAACTAGAGATTAAAAACCTTGAGTTGTTACCATGTTTGATCCCCATGTAAGCCAGTGTGTGCATCAACAATTTTTTCTGTCAAAAAATTAGTCTGGATAAAATATTTTTACTTCTAATGATTGTTAGAATTCTGGATGCTGGACTTCCCGTCAGCCCACAAAGGCAGCATAATACTTCTGGATTAAAAGCCTGTAATCATCCAACAGAAATCTTAAATCAACTGACTAAGCAACTAAACCAATGATGATCTCATCAAAATTTCCCCTGAAATAAACAGAACATATATTTAGGTTCAAAACTGGTCTCTTTGCTGAGACTATAGCAGGTGACACACTGTGTCTGCAGGTTGAGTGATTACCTACAGCAGTGCTGTTTTGTGATAAATTGGCAGCCATGAATAATAAGTGAGATAATGTGTTATGCTTGATTGACTGGAATGGACACCAAACTCCCTAAACCCACTGACAGACACATGTAGGTCAGCTCAATGAACTGCGACAGCTGAAGTACAAACAGACATGACAAAGTTACACTGCCTTCCGATGCATGAAGAGAACAAAGCCTTTCCTCCCTCTGGAACAGATAAATTCAGCTTTACCTTTAATACAACAAGTAAAAGAAGTGCAAGAGTAGTTTGCTGCTATGCAGGTCTGTAAGTTCAGTATGTTCTCAACAGGCAGAGAATGACATTTGGCAGGCAGGCAGACATTTGGGTCTAAATTGAACACAAATTGGGGTCAAATGTCAGCCCTTCATTAATCCTTAACCAAGTCAGCACTAAAATCCTCACACATTTTTTGTACTATACTGTAGCTTATACAAAGCATTATAACCTGCCCTTTTATTGATACTTGCTGTGTCAAGTCTGACATCACCTTAAAGGAGTTGTTGATCCTGCGGTTTAACAAGTTTTAAATAGTTGAATGGTTGCCATTTTAGATGCCAATATGCAAATTTAAGGAGAAATTCATTGCAGTGTCTGAGAAGCTGCCGCAGAGAACAGAGGCTTTGGAACTTGTTTGAAGTGTAGAATCAAAGACAGATAAACAGAGGCAGGAACAAGCAAGAGGGGTAAATGATAACTGTGAGTATGAGAAAAGGTTGAGAATGAGCTCTGACTCTGACATGTGGAGCTGTCGGAGCCATTGTGCATTTTAAAAACACGGCACTATACTATTGGATTGAGGAAACGACACTTGCGACAATTTATTTAGGCATTTCTGCCACGTTAACATGTTAGTCCAACTTTGTATATCGTTGCAAGTTTTTCCACTACAATTTACAGCACAAGCATGCTTGACAGCACATGCCAATGATGGAGAGACAAATCTCTTTTCTATATCAAGAGGCACTGCCTACAAGTGTGTCTTTCTTTGGAAAACATCTTTGTGCATGTAAAAAAAAAAAAAAGACACTGTTTAGGAGGGACAACTAAACCTAGTTACATGCTCAAACAAATGTAAAAAAAAAGAGAGGAAAATACAAAGATATTCCTCCAACTGCATGACATCAGATATTCTATTATTCACTAAAGAAATGTGGTGAAAGCAAGGAGTCATATGATTAAAACACATCAGCAAAGCTCAGTTATGTTTTGGCAACAGCAATCAAACCACAGCAAACCATGATCAAGTCAAAGTACAAAGGCTGAAGGCATTGTTGAGATTTCAGTCAAAACTCTGCACTCAGACATGACTGGCAGAGCATTTCGTAAAGAGTTTTATTGTTTAATTGGTGAAAAACAGATGTTTAGGTCAAACAAAGTAAGAGTAATGTGTAAAGAATAATCTAGAAACTAGATGCAGGATTAGAGACTTTTCTGATGCTACATTTTTATATTCTGACCAAACTCTGTCCTTGTATGACTTCCTGTTGCTATTTCATTGCTGTCAGCTGGGACTGCTTTAGGAATGACAGAAACACTGAGCACTTTGGTAGCAATCCATATTACTGCACACTAGAAATAATCTGATTTGAAGATGAAAAGCAATGGCGTCACCCTTGTTAAATTACACCATGGTGATTGTAAACAAAAATTTGACAGATTTTGCATTTCATCAGGGAAAAAGCAGGCTGAGTTTGGCTTTGCTAAGAATGCTTTTAAAGCATGGATGCTTTGTTTTTATTGGAGTAATTATGTTGAAAACCACATGCAGCATGCAATGCTGCTTGAGATGCTTTCAAGTTATACCAGGTGTTTCTCATCAGACCATGTGCCAATATTAATTCACCTACAGCACTTGGCCGTCAGCTACAGCATGCAGCTATTTATTACATCAGAGTCATTCCTATGTTCTCCAGTTCACCAGATCTTTCATCAGATCACACGTTTACATTTACGTTCCTTCCAACAAACAAGCTTGGAGCAATTATTTCCTTCAGCCTGTCTTTCTCCTTGCTTTCAAGCCTTTTGATAGCAGCCCTTCACCCTCCTGTTTAAGGGAAACCATCAGAGTGAGTCAGTACAGGTGGCTCACACACACAGGTGAAAACAATTCCTTCGTTTGTTGTTTTCCCTCAAAAAATGTGATGAATACAATAAAATGGAGTCCTGCTACTGACATGTAAGAAGCAAACTTTAAAAAGCTGCACTGAAAATAAATATGTAGATTTATATTTAATCTTATTTTAATTGAATATATTAAGCCTTTAAAGTGTTTTGTTAAAGGTGTGCCTTCTATCCATTTACCCCTTTGCTGGTTGGTTGGTCCTATCCTATGATTCTACAAGGATTTTGAGATAAGAAAATCTCCTGTACCCTATCATTAGTTAAAATATGTTGTAATAACTTAAAAACAAGCAAACAAAACTGTTTTTAATCAGTGAAGGTACAGTATGAGAAATAAGAACCTGCAGTACTTATTGGGGAATTGCTTCCTCAGCTTTTGGACATCATGCTGGGCATCATACCAGAAGAGGACAGTTGTGAGGCATATTCAGGATGTTGAGAGGACTCTTCCACTCTCTGGTGCTTTTATTCAGTCACGCAACATATCTCAATCAGGAATGTGCATTTTGTGGGTGTCTGCAGTTGTGACTTCAACGCTGACGTGTGCTTACCTCTGTAACCACGCTGACTCAGGTACAGCAATGTGCTTGTGCTCACACATGCCTTCACACAATGCACATTTGACAGTGCTGATGGATGTGTGTAAAGGAAATGCTTGTATGAAGTTGTGTGTGCATGTGCATGCATGTGGTTGTGTGTTGGGGGCACATGTTAAAAGTAAGACAGTTTCTTGGCAAACCGAGATGACAGGTTGTCTTTACTGTCACGAGGGAAATTGTGACCAAATTTACTATTGCAAAAAAAGTTTGATTCCTTTGGAATTACCCACATTACTTCTGCATTAATTACTCAGAAAATACATATAATAATATACAAAGCTGTTCTCAAGATTTCCAAAAATAAACTGCCAACATAGGCCCTTGCTACTGACGAGCTATTGGAGAGGTTGTGTTTGAGAGAGAGAGAGAGAGAGAGAGAGAGAGAGAGAGAAGCTGTTTGCGTTGCCATTACTCAGTTTGGTTTGTTTTCCCTGAGATTAAAGCTGTAATACACAACGAACTTTGACCAGGTTCATTCTGACAGTTACTGTATGGGCTTATAATGGATGAGCACTGTAGTTAAGTGACTGAGCAAACAATGACATTATTGCCATAGACTTGCTGTCATGCTGACACACACACACACACACGGTCCTAACAGGGAAATGCACACATTATCCAACACTGCCAACATTATGTTCAATTCCCACACATAAACGATATGTACAGAACAGTGAAATATCCTCTTTTTCACACAAAACTACACTGGAGACTTTATGTGAGATGATCATATACTGTATGATAACCTATAGTAACCAGATACTGTATTATATAATGTTCCTACAATAATTATAAACCCTTTCATAGCAAAGACAGCAGAGTCATGTTAAAGTCAAGTCAGCAGCAGCATCAAGAAGCCAGGTTGGTTAACTCATATTAATCCCTTTACAGCAACGCTAAACACAGTTTTTTTTTCTCATCAATAGTGGTTAATTCACATGAGCTGAGTGTACACTTGAACACTCACAAAAAGAAAGAAAGAAAAAAAAACTTACAATTAAATGACAAATTATTTCACCGTTCCAGTAGTATACTTTGGGAAATGATTGTCAGTAACATTACGTGTATGAAAATTGAATATATTAGGCCCAAACATGGAAAATGGCCAGTATGGTCCTTTAACAGTTTTCTATCACTAATGAAGCAGTCAGATCTGCAGCTGTATTTACAGCTACAGCTCTCTATATCGAGATGTGTGTGTGTGTATGGGTGTGGGTGCGCATCAGATCTAGGACCGTATGCTACATGTCTGTCAAAAAATTATGTTTGAACAACAGGTCTTGATTCCAAGCTCTAACTTTTTTGCCTCAATATGATTTTGTTTAAAATGATGAAATGATGAAAGTCTGATTGAATATGAGTATCCAGTCAAATGTATGCATATAACATATAACCACAGCCAAATCACCATTTTCTGAGGGAAAAACAAGATTTGTGTGTGCAGAGCAAAACCTCACAGACTGCTAACTGCTGTGCTATTTAAAGTATTTTCACATATGATGACCAAAACTGACTTAAAATGATATTCCACATGCATCTCCTCATTTACATGTTTATTATAATCAGTGTATTATTTGTGCCACATGTGAGAAGAAAACAGATTCACACTGCTCAGACAGCTGATCTCTGTCATGTAAGAAAAGTATCAGATATGGTTCACAACAGCCTGTAATGTGAATACAGGCTGTGTGTTTAACATTCACCTGTCTGATCATCTGCTATTAGTGGATTACATCTCCCTCTGCTGGCCAACATAATACTGGACTGTTTCATTTTGTCACATTTTATTAGAATTAATGACTTAGATACATATTATTATATTAATTCTAGATTGTATATTCAATTGTTTGACATTGTTTTGACATTGCAGCCTATATTCCCACCCATACACGTGTTATCAGAGACGCTGTCTTATTGGCTGTTTATTCTGTTCTGTCATTGTAAGTGAGGAAGCGAGGATAATGCACGCTGATGATCTCAACACACACACACAGACACACATACGCATGCATGCACATACATATACAAACTCAAAGGTGAGTGGGTGTCAGATTTCCACCTGCAAGAAGGTCTTATAGAAGATAGATGTGAGGTGACTGAGAAAGATCAATATGTGTTTGTGTGTGTGTGTGTGTGTGTGTGTGTGTGTGTGTGTGTGTGTCCCAGAGGTGCAGGGGATTAGTTGAGGTCTCTCTAGAGGGGTCATTAGGCAGTTCTGATTCTGATTATCTCTGATCCTGACACACACACACACACACACACACTATTACCTTCATCTTGGTTCCCCATAACAATCCTCACTTTCAGCCAACCCTCTTGAGGGTGCATTAAGTCCGGGGCTGGTATGGCCTGGGTGGGCGGGGTTATAAAACTAGAATGGCAAGGCAGGTCAAAGGGGTTTTAATGAGTGAGCGAATGGTTGATTGACTACAGGCCCTAACACTTAGTTTTTAAAGGACCATACTGGTGGTTTTGAATGTCTTAGCCAGTAGCTACAAATGTCCAAAGCCACTGCAATCCATGTAAAGGTGGTATCAAGTCTCTGCAAGTTAATTTCATTACATGAACTAAAATTAATGGCCGACGACAAAGTAGAAAATCAGTGTAATAAAGTTTACTGCTAAAGTCAGTTGAGTTTTCTCCTATTGGATATTTTTGTTAATTTACAAAACGCAGACTTGTATCGGCCTGCAATGTGCAAATTTCTCTCAGTCTCATAATAATTAATTACATGTATATCTTCACCAGTCTTCTGTTTTCTGCTTTCACTGATTAGGAAACATCTCTCTCTCTCTCTCTCTCTCTCTCTCTCTCTCTCTCTCTCTGTACATGTGTGTGTGGGGTGATCCTCTGATTAGGTAATGATTACATGAGTGACCCTCAGGGCTGCTGTGTGATGCATGAAAAGGCTGAGCTGAAGGGATTTCTGCATCTAAGTGACTTTAAACACCAATATGCAACATATCTGTAATTGCACTTAATTATTAAACTATACATTAAATGTTTATATGGAATTGATATGGAAATCTGCTGCTAAAAAGTTAATTTAACTTCGAGTGTGTGTGTGTGTGTCCACTCATGCCCTCCACCCCCTGAACCTTCACTGAGACACTCACGCCCTGACAAAAAAAAAAAAAAAAAAAAAAGGTGATTTGAATTGTAGATACGGTACATGAACCCCTGCGGAATGAATCATTACAAAGGAGCTCATATGTTTCTGGGACCAAGGAAAGGTTTTACATGAAAAATTAATCACTTCTACTCAACAAATACAAAAAAATATTTAACAAAAAATCAAATACGTTGTGAATTTGCAAGGATTTCAAACTTTCCAGCCTCCTCATTTGTCCTGGGCCACTTTTAGGCAAGGTAAGGCAATTTCGTATATCACATTTCATACACAAGGCCATTACACATGAGGCCATGACAGTGTTTCACATAAGGCATTAAATCACCCAGTTAATATTTATATGTGAGTCCCAAATGGTTTGAAAATGGGCTTAAATTTTGATCCCAAGTGGATTTTTCTACAGGTTCCATCCATACTGGTCCCATATGAACAGAAGACAAAAATACTCTGATTCCTGCTTTGTTTTAAAGATGATATTAATTTCTTATTGACTTAATGTGGCTGTTAAACTTTAGGTCGGAGTCCATTAGCACCCAAGATTTCAAATGTTCTTTTGGTGCTCCAAGACAAGTGAGTCAGGCTGATCTCTGAGTTTCAACTGTTCATCTTTCACCTGAGGCAGATATCTCAGGATTCTTATAGATCCCTATAATTCCAGTAAGCACTAAATTAAGTTTTCTCTGTATTTGAACATAAATGTTTGTACACAAAGTATTTCATATGTGTTACTCAAAGCTAGTAGAACATAAAAGATACAGTTGCAATGGAAGAGCTTTGATCTCTTCTGGGCTTCATCTGTTCAGTCTACCTTCGTCTGCGCAGATGAAAGAAAAGAGATTGAATCTCAGATGTCAGTGTTTGGACAGCGCCTGCAACTCCTTGTGAGGAAGGTGATTCTGACAACATGTATATGTTACATCTGTACTCTCTCTCCTCCCTGTGGCGATACATCTCTACAAATGTATTAAAAGAAACGAGCAAAGAAAAAACTAATTCTGTTTCTTACAAATCCTGAATGCTGCGTTCACATTCACCTCCTACACGTTCACCCTCCCCAGGCTTCTGCTGCGTTGGATCGTCGGGGTGAGCTGACATGATCAGCTTGAACATCACCTTAGGCTACCATCAACTTCAATGTAGATCAGCAGCCAGCAGAGAGCAGAGGTGGGCCGCTCATGCCAAGAGCGCCCAACTGGGGCCCGCAAAGGCCAAAACTCACCATCAGATGGCAGTGGAAGTCACATTTTCTGTTTGGCTCTTGATTACCACTCAACACAATTACTTATACTTGGCAAAGAGCCATATTTATATTAGGGACAAGTTATTCTGGGCTAATTTGCACCTGATGTTCACTTAATGAAGACAGAGTTAGACAGAAGGGCCCTTGGAGAGTGCTGGAGGAAAATCTCTCGACATGATGTAGAACTGATATCACCAAGCATAATTAAGACACAAGCATTTACACAACAACATGCTAAACACATGCAGACCCACATGGAAGCATGCAACACACACACACACACACATGCACGCACACACACTCACAGAACACTAATGAGCTCTGCAACCTTTTCCTATTAAAACAGCATCAAGTAAATTAACAGAATATCACTGGGAAACATTTTGAGGTGCTTTTGCTTTGACATAGTTTGGTCAGTTTATCTGACTTGTTCATAAATATGTGTGTGGTACATTTTTGCATGAAATAAGCAAAAAACCATGCATGATTCCTAAGCTTTTTTAAGCTACAAAATCAGTGTGCTGCCACAGCTTTTTGAGCAGGCAAAACATTTTAACCTAATCAACTTTTTAATCCTTTACACACCCTGCTGTTTCATTGATTAACCCTGTTAGATACACCAACATCCCAGTTAAACTTAAAATAATTATGGCATATATACATATGCTAATGAAGACAATAATCAAGGCAGATTTCAGATGTCATGTTTGGTGCATTAGTGGATCTTCTGCATTACACTTGTTCTTAGTACAATGCTTCATTCTGCAAGATGAATCATAATCAACCAAAAATGCAAAAATATATCACATAAATAATTATGTGGCTCCACAATAAACAATGTTGTGTCATATTGCTTTTTGAGTAAAGTGACAGGAGGTAAATAAGTTATTTTAAACATTGTAAATGATCCATTCTGATATTTGTTCCCACAAAACTGTATCATGTAAGCAGATCTGCTGTTGGTGCTGCTAATGACAGAATAATCCACATCTGCTGTGACTGCAGCAGAATATAATGTTTCAAACTGGCCTTTGGTCTTTCGTCTCCCCAGTGTGAATAAGCCATCCTAACTGACTATGTGGTTCATTAGTTTATGAAAAGGCTTCATTAAAATTGCATCCAGCATTTGCAGTGCTTGTACTGAAAGTTACTGTGAGTGCCAAAACCTTTTTCCAGTTAACCAGACTGATACAGTTCTGCTGAACTGTTTTGCATCATGTGGTTTGAACCCTGCACTTTCTGGTACATTTAAAAATGAAACAATTTTTTCCCTCCTCTCCCTTGAATGCATATACCTCCCTCCTCATTGAGTTCACTGAGTATTAACTATACCTCTACAATCTAACACAACACACAACAACATTAAATCCTATTTGTGAAGCTTATAGGCCCCATTTACACCTTGCATTTAAATGTGATCTATGTCAAGATACATTATCCATAACTGCATGTTATTATAAATGCATGTTTATGCAACATAAGACTGCTTATGGATGTGGTCTGGGACATATTGTGATCTGATTACCAGGTATAAATATTATCTGGACAGCTGGGACCCATTCGTGAGATAAAACCTGTCTAGAAGTTGAAAACATCACCCTGCCTTGTCTTCCTTCCATTTGCTGTTGTTAATAAAGTTATTTTGAGTTGGGACTTGCAACTTTCTATAAATGATTAAATTGGCAAGAGACAGCCTATGCAAAAAAGATATTTAGGGAGATATTCTACACAGTCACCCAACTTTTAAAAATAAATCTACAAACTCTTCTCTTTTTTGATTACTGAATGCACCTTCACTTATGGGCCAATAGCCTTTTTTCTCAGATCTTACTGTTCTCCTCTGGACTGCTTTGCTAAGAGCAATGGAATCTCCCATTCTCCTAACTTTGTCCTACCTTTCAAAGTGAAAAATCACTTTAGCCTTCAGTGTAGATGGTCTTTATCTGTTGTGTTCATTAGTTCAGGGGTCTGAGTGGTTAGCAGTCACTCCAGGCCCATCATCACCAATCCTCGCTCACTCTCTTTCCTGTTCTAATTGCCCAAATAGTCGTGCTGCTGCCGCCCATTAGGATAACATCCATTAGTCTGCCTTTCCTTTCCCCAGACCACCACTCCCTGACTTTACTACACCTCTGAGACACACACTCAAACACACAGGCATAGGTACACATGCAAAAGCACACAAATATGCACACACTCAAAACAACAACAACAACAACAACAAAANAAAAAAAAAAAAAAAACAACCAAAACAACAAAAAAAACCCCAACAACAACACAGTAACTCAAGCACATACACACTGCACAAATACATATCTCTTTCTGTTCATAATTCTGACGTTTATTTAAATATTACTAACCAGCTCTCATTATAATTTCTCTAACACAGCCTTGATCTGCTCATCTCACACTTTCCACAAACAAATGAGCAAAAGCATCCCGTGCTCCTCTTCCTCAGAAGTAAAGAGCTAATATCATGTTTCTCACTGAGCCTCTGGGTAAGAGCTAATCCTGCCGACATGCTTTTATGAGAGCGGAGAAATGGAAAATGGGCAAATTATTTATCTAACCCTGCAAGAGTGTATTAAAATCTTTCCTTTTACTTACCAACAGGATCGTTCTCTGCAGCTTTCCTACAGAAGCTCATTGTGCAAAGTGGGAAAATGCTGTAGAGAGACAAAACAGGCTCAGAGCTTCTAGCTAACAGAAAGAAAGTTAATTTAAACTTTCTACTACTGATCTGTAACAGCAGACCTGCAGAACACCTGACTGAATAGTCTGATTTATACTTAGGGTTTATTATGTTTGGTTTTAATACTAAACAAAAAAGTAGATGTACAGTATTTTGAACATTAGATTGACACCAGTCATGTAGATGTTTTAGAGTAACAACTTTTGTGACAAATTATATGTTCAATCACACAGAGAGGGTCGGCTGTTATGCCTCTTATCACCTACGTATGCTGCGATCCATTGCACTCAGATTTGAATTGAAACAACTTTATTGTCCACCAAGGAGGAACATTGTCTTCAGCTCACCAATACATGAAATTAGCACAAATACAGAATATATAAATAAATAAATAAATAAATAAATAAAAACAAAGATCACCAACACATGAAACAGACAGCTAAAAACAAGTTAAAAACAGTCCCGTCTCAAAGAGAAAAACTTGGAAGTTAACTTGAGTTCAGAATTTTGATTGCATTACAAGATTTCTTAATGCAACTTAGAAAAACCCCAACCTCTGACGGTGGAATTGTCATTCAACTCAGAATTCCCAGTCGGAAGCTTGGGCAAGATCCACCTTGTCTGACTTATCTGAGAAAAATGCACCTGGTGTCACAACATTATAGGGGCACACATGGTGAACAATAACAATTTCCCTTTGCATCATTCTGTAGTAATAAAACTTAAATTTATTTGATTAATTGATTCACTTGCTAAACACACAGAAATAATTCACATAGAGCCTCTTTAGATGTTTTGAGCATTCGGTTGGTTCATTCAAATTGGTTTTCCATCAAAACCATGGACATTGCATTGTATGTCACTCCTTTACTGAAGTATAAATTATCTTCAGAGTAGGAAAATGAGGACGAAGGGGTAAAAAGAAAAGAGGCAGAGAGGGATGGAAAAGGTATGATGAAAAAGAGGAGAAGAAAGGAGTGGGGATGAAAGACTTTTGCCATCTAATGTGGAGAAAATGGGAATATACAGGAAAGGTGGAGAAGGATCACCATATCATTATTTCATAGTGAGGAGGCAGATTCACATCAAGCCAGGGGCTCCGTCCCTGCAGCTTAATCCCCACAATGTCAGACAGTCAGTCAGCATCAGCCTGTAGAGGGGTGGNGTGGGGGTGGGGTGTAGCTGTATTTCATTTTTCATACAGCTCTATATATCTGTCACTCGTTGCTTTAGGGCAATAAAACAGGTGAGGGGGGATTACACTAAAAGAAGAAAAAAAGATTAATATTTAAGTTGGACTCTTTTGAGTGACCCAGTGAGTACAGCAAACAGATATCGGGGTCCTGCAGGTCAGGGCTTAAAGGTCAGAGGTCAGAATATGAAACAATAACACAGAATAGGAGGAAGAGTCAAGGGACCTGCCTGACCCTCCTTACCCCTCCAACCCTGCCCTCCACCAAGTCTGTCCTGCAGCCTCAGGGTGACACACCACAGCGTTGGCAGACAAACTGAAGTGCAGTTGGAGATCCGGCGAGGCTTTGGTGCAGCCGTCACGTATCCTAAGGCAGGAGATGTCGTAATCATAAGAGATGTCAATCACAGCAGATTAAGGGAGATCACTGGATGGTACGGTGAGTCCAGTGGGATTCACCGATGTCACGCTGTTGGAGTGATGAGACGGCTGCAACCTGGCTTCTCCCTGCACACACACTCACTGTACATGTGTGAACAAACAAGTATGAACCACACACACATGCCTCTGGCATGAATGAAAGATGACAGTATGAATGATGTATTGTACCGTTACTGCAAATACTTACACACACACAACACACACACACACACACACACACACACACACGCGCGCATAGAGAGAGAGAGAGAGAGAGAGAGAGAGAGAAAGCCACGTGTAGAGCAAAGATAGAGCAATATGATGACTTCTGTAATACTGATGAGAGTCAGAATGGAAAACAGAAAAAGAAAATATAAAGTTGAATTACAGCCAGATCAACATTTAATTTTCTGCCTTTCATACAGTCTACATAGTTTAAGGGAAGTATCAGGTCACTTTTCTGCAGGTTATTAGAGCTTTATTAATAAAGCTCAGCCTTGATTCATCAAGAGATGATCAAGTGTGGATAAAGCAGGGGGAAGATGGAAAATATGCAGAGCTGTGATGCTCACAGCCCAGGGGATAGATGGTAGTATCAAATCATATTGGAAATAACATTTCCATGTTGATATATGAGATGAAGGCACATGAACCTCCTACAAAGTCTTATAATTATGAGTGGGAAAACTCAAAAATTGCTGAGTTTTTAAAAATTATTTCAAAAAATTAATCTTTATTGCTTTACCAAGTACGAACATCATAAATTACACACCTAATTATTGGCTTCCTCTGATATTCTTGTAACTGGAATAAGTAAATAAGCAATGTAGCTTTGTCCAAAGAAAAACAAAAGTAAAGCCATTTCTCCATCACATCCAAATTGTTCAGACAAAACCATTTGAACATACATTACATCATAACTTGACTTCCCAGCTCCTTTCCAACTATTTAATTGTCTGAATTGTATTCCTCTGTAAGGCCTCACACCTCGTTTCATTGATGGCACAAAGCTGTAGAATTTAAAGGAATTTAACTTCAATGTTAAACAACCCAAATCTTGTTTTCATTGTTTTCACTCTCATTTCTCATTAGATGTAACTACATTTTACCTCACAGTCTAGGCATGTCTTGAGTCCGCTAGGCACAGCACTGACCAAAGCAATTTACCATGACAATGAAGATGATAGACTTCATTGTAGATGAATACTTGGTCTGAAATGCATCCAGATTCAGCTGTGATTATTGTTGTATATTTCCAATTTTAATTCTTTCCAAATGTCTGAGGCCAAGTCACGTACAGTATATAAGTCCTTCAGGCCTCATAGATTTGAGTACTGACAATCTGATCCTTGGCTGGTTGGTACAGTCAGTGTGATCTGAACTGAATTGGAAACTCCTCTGGCATAATTATTGTACAAAGACAGAATTGAGACAAGTTGGCAGATAGAAATAAAAACAAAAAAAGGTAGACTGGCAGAAGGATACACACATGCAGAGACAAACACCCTTAATCATCTAGCTTCTGACTCCTCTTAGTCTGTTCAAAAGCTTGTCCATTAATGATGATGCCATCATCTGATAACTTACCAACACAGGCAAACATTTGCATGTCATTGCAAACACAGATCTGCAAAGTGAATCTGTATTCCAGAGAAGCAGCTTGAAGTGGGTTCCTCTTTCTCCTCTTGCTCTACCAGGTAACCCCTATGCTCAAGTCCTGACATGAGCGTAATTCCTGCTAATGTTAATGTTAAAGGCTGTATAGATAACAATAATAAATGCCAATAACATAAATACAATTTAATACAACATCCAACCATCAGTTACTTATGGAATCTCAAATGCAAACCCAATTATCACACACTCTACTTTGATTTATTATCAAATGTTTCATTCAGACTCATTTAATCAAGACACTTCTGCTTTGACATTTAAATGTAAAGAAAGTGGCACAGCTCTGTTTCCTCCAGCTGAAAAAAAAAACAACTCTTTGAGCTTCTTCTTTTCTGTTGCCTACTTTGAAACTGCAATTCTGTTTCTAAAATTATAAATTTGTAATTTTGTCAGAAAAAAAAATTCTTGGATTTCACCTGTGCAGTTTCATCCTCCAACTTCAATGTTCTGATTTAATATTCGTATTTAATGATTGAAAAATTTAGAAAAGGGGTTCTACATGTCTGTTCATTCTTAAGAAACTCCTAAAGTGTTAGTTTAATATTTTAGCATTTTATTATTATTGTTATATTTAATTGTAAATATACTGTATAATAACTGTATAATATTTATTTATTATACTAAAGAAATATATACACTGTTTCATGGCCAATTTTGATCATGGGTATAACTTGGCCTTAAACATGTGGATCTGGAATTGACATGTAAAAGATTACAGGATAAGTTTGGAATTATTGTTCCTGATAATATTAAGATAACTTTGGCCAAGATAATCTTACAATGAAATTTCCATATTGCCACATGCCTACTTAAAATACAGCACTGGTGCATATACATTAACTTCTTCGTCTTTACTATTGTCGTGGAGCTTGAACCCTGCCCATCCTGCTGTTGCATGAAGCAGTGTGGAGAGATAAAGGTGTATGTGGGGGTGGNAAAAAAAAAAAAAAAAAAAAAAAAAAAAAAAAAAAATCAGATTTCAGCTACTGCTGCTTGTGACGTGAACACAGCATTAGACTTGAAGACTCTTTGGAAATGATGAGTTTTTTCTATTTGTAATCTTTCTTTCTGTCTCTTCCTCTCTGGAATCAATACAGAGTAAAGATAAAACCAAATGACCAACTAAGTGGTGTAAATTGATTGTTTACCCTGCTGTACCACTGTGTATGTAAATGTGTGTCTGTGTTAGTGCACGGATGTATGTATATATTTGCCTCTGTGTGTGTGTGTCTTCCTGCCTATGGTTATTTCTGTGTGTGTGTGTGTGTGTGTGCGCACGCACACACCCCACAGGGAATGTGTGTTCTGTGATCCAGGTAATGCAGAGCAGAGAGTGAACAGGAGGACAAATGAGAGGTGATCACCCACCTTCTATCTTACAACCTCTCTCTCTCTCTCTCTCTCTCTCTCTCTCTCTCTCTCTCTGTCTCTCTCTCTCTCCCATTTATTGATTGATAGAGTGACGCTGGGTAATGTACAAGTGAATCGTGACAACCTGGTGACAAGACTCCATTGGGGACACAGGGGAGTGAGAACCCCACAGTGAATTAAAATGGATGAGAGAAAGAGAGAGAGAGAGAGAGAGAGAGAGAGAGAGAGAGAGAGAGAGAGAATACAGTGCTTGTAAATCTTTGCCATCCACATTAAAACACCAAAAACATAGGGAAAAACTCTTGCAATGGGCATGTGGAGTTAAGCACATATATGCCATTTCCATAAAGCCAATTTCTGAGATTTATCTAATTTTTGTTCACTGTTCATTTTAATAAATCATTATATTATCAATCAACTCTGCAGCTCTATGCAGCTTTCAGCCTTTTTAAGCGTGTTTTCTGGAGTTTTTTCTTGTTATCATAGAGTTTGGGGTACCTCAAGAACCTTTATTACTCTATGTGGGCCTGCAAAGCCCTTTGAGACTTGTACATGACATTTGGCTATAAATTGAAAGTGACTGGACTTGCAATTATGATGATTTGGTTTTATACCTGCAAATACTATATAGTTGCAAAGCCATGATAGGACAAAGTAGTATGAAGTAGGCAAGTGACTGGCGAAGAAAGTTGAGCTCCTAGCTAAGATATTTTCTCAGGAGTTGGTGGAAAGTGAAATAGAGCTAAAAGGAGACTGAATAATGGATGTACTGTACATCTATCAGGTGAATAGAATCATGACTCTAGTGAAATGTTAATGTTGTGAGTCTGCAATTTTACGTAATATAAACCAAATTCATCCATGTTTCCAGTCCATCATGCTAACTCTTTAGCATATGGTGTGCTGAATCCTAGCAGATGATTAGTGTTATTTCAGACTGAAAATCAGAACTTGTACCAGCTCTAATGAACAAATATAATGTGATATAGGCAATTCCACTTTGTTTAAAAGTGAGAATAATGTTAAGACTTATCCTTGTTATTTAAAGAAAAATAGAAAGCCCAGCTCGACAGTGTTTTCCTTATACTGTGTTTTCTTGGTATACAAATTTATGGAATACTGTTATTTTACTTGTAGTTTTTTTTGTTTTGTTTTGTTTTTTGTTTTGCATCTCATAATTTGATTGATTATTTTGGTTCAGTATTTTTTTATTTATTTTACAAAAACAGGCCACTGGAATATTGGAAAAGAATTAAACAATCCAGTTTTTCCTTTAATTGCCACTCCAATTATTTATTTTTTTGGATGAATGAATTCAAACTACAAACTCATTATTCAAACCTTCTCAAAGGCATTTCAGAGGCTTTGGTGCACAATCATTGCAGACATTTCCTGATCGGTCCATCAATATTGGTCGCATGCAATCTACACCCAACATTTTAGTGTGGGGCTTCCTTATTGGCATTCCCCTCAAAAACAGCACGTGGCTATAGGTGCTGACATTCAGAGGGATCACTGATAATTAGTAACACTGTGCCGATTCAAATGATCCATCATGGCTGTGCCTTGCAGGTGAAGCCAGTGATTTATCATCATGTGGAATGTCTAAAGAAAGGTTTCTTAAAATCTGCGCTGAGGTTTCAAAATGATATAGGATCTTGTTTGTGTTGCATCTGCATTTGTATGTTGTGTATTATTTCAAAAAATTCTCAAATGGTTTTTATCATCAATGGAAAAAGTAAAAGAATTTAAAACATAATTGCAAACAAAGAAAAAAAACAACAACAGATTTTCTGTCAAGTCCAGTCTACACAGCAAATTCAGCAGAGTTAAAATTCTGGTGTTGATGAAAAGAGTGTCAATCCAACTACGTCTGGAGTTAATCTAACTATGGATTTGGTGTAATTTGCCTCTTTTGACACCCGGTCAACTAAATAGTTGGTGTCAAAATTGGGTGTTGAAGCCATTTTTGTCAAATCAACACTGACGGTGTTGATTTGATGATCTGGAAGTTTTTGACACTGGCTTTCAACTCTGAGGGTGTTGGGAGTTTTTTCTGCTTCATTAGTTTGAGCATAACATGCAGTCACAACAACAATGGTTAACTTCAAAATTCATTTTTAGGTAAACATTTAAATGTTAATTTCCTTAAATTTGACTGTTTTTGATCATATCCAAGTTTTCCACACTCTCTTTATGAATAGCAGCCATGCTATCAAAGAGTTCATGCTAGCAGGTGATACTCCTGGACGGAGTTAGAATGAGGTTATTGTTTTTCACACAAAGGCTCTAAAAGGCCCAACATGAGAAGTTAAAAGTTGCTGTTAAAGGCGACATGCAAAGTCTGCAGTAAACACACTGTAGCGACGGTGGATTGAGCTGCTCTGATTCTCCCAGCATGCTTGCAGCAGTGTTACATGCTCTGAGTTCTAGTTCTGTTGTAAATATCTGTTATCATCCTTTTTGTGAATGTTACAGCTTTGTATAAGTTTATTTGTTGCAGCTGTAACAGTTTGAGTTACATTTGAATGCATTCTACTTTTTGGTGTGTCACCATCAGAGAGAGTGTGTGTTCTTGTTATGATATCCCTGCTGCATTCTGCTTACTATTAACTGTTATATTGCTGTTTTGTTGTTGAAGCTTTAATAAGCTTTAACTGAGAAATGCTTCTTATTGAGCAAAGTAATTCCACTTTGTTCAGGGAGAAGTGTTCTTCTCCTCTTCATCATGCTGATGATGAAGAGGAGAGACTAGTGTTGGACAGCATTATAGTCAGTAATTAATTAAGATTTTCTGAAATAAAAATGTGGATTGAAGCAAACAGGATAGGTCTGTCATTTTTTAACATACATTAAATTGTATTGTACTATATTTACACACAATATGCTAATTAGAGGGTAACTCTTAAGTAGTTAAAAAATTACACAATAAAAGAGTTAATTTTTAACACCTTACACTAGTGTTGAAAATATGTCACACTTTAAAAGAGTTCAGTTTTAACTCCTGACACTGGTGTTGAGAATATTTAACACTTTGTAGTGTCGAGCAGTGTTAAATTTCAACTCTGCACAGAGTTAATATTTACTCCATTATAGTGTTAAAATGCTAACACTTTGAAAAGTGTTGAAATAACACTTTTGGGAGTGGACCCCATGAGACACTTTGAAAGTGTTGAGATTAACTCTTACAGAGTTATTTTGACTCTGCTGAATTTGCTGTGTAGTTTTCCTGATCTACATGTTTTGACTTACATTTCAGAATGCATTAGATAAATTCAATAATGAAGCCTTCCATTGTTGTTTCTGTAAAGCTGACATTCTGGACATAAAGTAAAACAAAGACAGCTTTAAGACTGAACATGACAGGACCTTCAGAAAAACAGAGTTAACACACACATTTTCATTCAGGCATTTCAGTCATATTTTGTGCCTGGGCAGGTCTCCAGCATTCAACACACAGCCATAGATGAACAGTTTGATTGCTGTGGAATCAAACCCATGAACTTTTGAATACAGGATAATCAGTCTCACCAACATGCAAAGCTGCTTTAAAGTATGTGAATGATTAAACTCCACTCTCCCATATCAGAGGACAGTATTAGATCCTCAATATTCCACTTGGTTCCTATAGGTGTCCTCTACCCAAATGGATCCAAGTAGACTCCCAATCAGTCAAGACTGTCATAATGTCTGCAGGAGAAACTATGCTTTTTGATGGCAAGATGGAAAGTGTAAATTGAAATGCATGAAAAATGAAAGCATTGTTTATCAACATGAGGAAAAAAGTTGAAAGAAAAGTGACTTGTTATTGGTGTTGCCTCATACTGTGTTTGTGTTCTGTCTCTGTGTCTGTTTGGGTCGACTGCATGTTGGATCGAGTCTAATTCTCCTCTGGTCTATTTTGGCCTGATTTCACCTGTCCTCAGGTCCCTTTCAAGATTAAAAAAAAAAAAAAAAAAAAAAAAATATGCATGGTAGGTTTGGATAGATTTTCCTTTCATGGGTCTTGGGGCTGGAAAATTTTGGAAACTTGAAGATAACAAATAATGGCCTTAATAATTGTCTCCCATTTGTTATCAAACTTATATTTAAAACCCAGTAATGACTGTCTTTTGACTGAACATGTTTTTGAAACTGTGACTTATGAATTTGAGGAGTTAACATCTTTTCATAACAAAGTAGATGTGTTGATAAAAATGTGTGCATGCATTATGTATTGTGTGTTTATCAGCGTGCTAACCACTATGCTGACAGTAATTTGCATATCAGGGTTTTACAAATATCTATGCAAAAATGTTTAACAATATGAATTCATTCAAATAATGTTAACATGTAAATGTTAAATAAGATTTTTAACAGAGTTTACTTTGTCTGTGAACATTTTTAACATATCAGTTGTTGGTGTATTTTATAAAATGGTGTCAGCTAAATAAAAGCAAACTGTGGTATTGTGGGTTGGGAAAGAAGATATTTCAATTAACTTTTACAGCTAATAAAAATACTTACCAAGCTGTCCTGTTCATAACGAGAAAAATACAAGTTAATGATTAATTGTCACACACCATTTGGAACAGTTCCTGTGGTGTAAATGGCTGCCTGAATTGGTTGGTCAGCTGTTTTACAGACAGCGACAGACACCAAGCAGAGAGGCGTCAGGTCAATAGTGATAATAGTAGCAGTCAGTGGTTTGTCTGAGAGCGGCAGGACAGATGTGGCTGTTGCTATAGATCCACGCCGCATTATCTGCCAGGCCTCAGGCCAAACGACAACCACTCAGGACACAATAGCAAGTTTGCAGGTACACACACACACACACACACATACAATATTTTGAGGAAACGAATATTGATTTTCTTTTAAGTCAAGAAATTCCACACTGACATTACAGACACAAATTTGCGCATAGATATGATGAGGGTAGAAAGAAAGAAAGAAAGAAAGAAAGAAAGAAAGAACATCTTGCTCAAAAGGGGAAATGAAAAATGTGCATATTTCTATGTTTTAAATAAACAAGAACTAAACATGAATGAATGAATGAATGAATAAATGAATGAAAAACTTTAATAATTCTGATAGGCCTCAGCCATATCCAAACTTATAGAAGAGGATTAGGGCCACTTGAAAAAAAAGAAGACTTCTGAGATTAAAGTCAGAATTCTGAGATTAAAGTCAGAATTCTGAAAAAAAAGTCAGAATTCTTAGAAAAGAAAAAAGTCAGAATTCTGACTTTAAGCTCAGAAGTCTTCTTTTTTCTTTTCTTTTTTGTTTTTTTTCAATTGGCCTTAATCCTCTTCCATACAAACCAGTGCTGGAGGTTTTAAGTACCTTTTCAAATCTCCCGCCAACTGAAGACAGCCAGGTTACTGCATACATACAGCTGATATCCCAATATGACACACATACTCACACCCAACCACACACCTGCTAACAATGGCTCAATGGCTAATGCCACGTGCCACACAAAGCTGTGGAGATACCAGAGGAGTGTGTCTGTTTAAACCGTCATGATCCCTGTTGTCTAGAAAACAATGACAGACAAGAAAGAGAAAGAATTCTTTGTACAATCCACCCACACCGAGAAGAAAAGGTAAAGCTGTTGTAGTTCACATTCAAAGAGATGAAGTGATTTGACCGTGCTGAAAGGGGTACAGATGGGAGATGAGGGGTTAACGGAAAATCAGTTGAATCAGAGCAAATGGAGATCTTTAAGTCAACAGCATGTGGACATTTTGCAGATTTTAGAAGTCTGTCCTGATCTTAATAGATTTGGGAGTCTCAGTCAGGCTGAAATTCAGCCTGTTCAGCGATCGTTTGACATGCAGTTTGAGGAACGCCACAACAGCAGATTAATTGCCCAAGTGAGCTGCAATTGAGGGATTGAGCATTTGGATGGATTTCTGATGTGTCTGAAATTTTGGTTGGCTCTCTTGCAGTTTGAAAAGCATCACAAGCCAATTCACTGAAGTCACGATCTGATTTCATAAATTATGTTTGCCTGACACTATCCTGTCTTTTGATCATATTGTGAATATTTTGTTTACACATAATATGGGGGGAGCTACACATATCTTTGACATTATCCATAATTACAACATTATCCAGATTACTTTTTTTATTTTCTGTTGTCTGCATAATTCTGTTCTTATCTCCTGTGATGGTGGACGATTGCTTTTCCCTGCAAGACTATGACGTCTTAATAAAATGTTCTGCATTTGGGTTTTCCATCTTAGCCACAATAATAGGAGACAAGTGATCAGTACTCAATATCCTCCAAGAATAGCTTGTCTTATTACATTGTTACAGATGTCACTTTTATGTCTGTGAGCTCCAAACTTTTTTTTTTTTTTTTTTTTTTTTNAATGCAGAGGAATTGAAACTACATTGTAGATAGTCTACTGGGCATTTTCTCTGAAAGACACTGGGAAGAGCATTTTTAATTTCACATCACTGACAACATGTCAGTTTTCATCTAAAAGTCTAGACAAGTCTTGTGAATCTTTCTGTTTGGATTGACTTGAACAGGTGATGAGTGAAAGTCTGATATTAACCTAAAAACTGCAAGAAAATCCAATTATTCCTTCACTTCTACATTTATTAATTAAGATCTTCTAAAAGTAGCTATTCTGTCACTGTGTGAGTGTCTATATGTGTGTTTGTGTGTGTAAGATGTGTGTGTGTGTGTGTTTGTGTGTGTGTGTGTGTGTGTGTGTGTGTGTGTGCAGTGAAGCTATCCCTAAGAGTTCCAGACATGAGCGTATGGTAGTATGGCTGACCCCTGCCGCTGTAATATTTGTAGAGTAGCATGCTGGCCTGCAGGTCCTATTGTCCTGCTCCCATCAGCCCCAGCAGGGATCGAGCAGTAAGGGTCAAAGGTCAATACAAGCTTGTATAGAAGGGACCTTGTTTTCCAGATGACCCCAATTAATACTTCTTATTTCTTGCTGCAGCTGACCATATAAATGGCCAAAGTTATGCAAATCCTTGAAGTCGAAACAGACAGCTTTCTCAGCCCTGTGAAGACAAATATTTTAAGGTTAAATAAATGTTGGTGGTGTGTGTTTTGTGTCATTAGATGATGAACTTTACAAGATTTCGCCTCCATTTCCTTTAAATTTGTACATGGCAAACTGGAAACTCCTACAGGAAATATGTCTGATTGCAGTCATCATTGGTGGTGGATGGACATGTACAGAGGAGGGATAGTGAACATATCGGTAGAAGGATGCTGAGGTTGGAACTGCCAGGCAGGAGGCCTAGAGGAAGACCAAAGAGGAGATTTATGGATGTAGTGAAAGAGGACATGAAGTTAGTTGGTGTGAGAGAAGAGGAGGCAGAGGATAGGGTTAGATGGAGGCAGATGATTCGCTGTGGTGACCCCTGAAGGGGAAGCCGAAAGGAAAAGAAGAAGAAGCAGTCATCATTGGTGGCCTTAAACCTCCTAACAGAGTACAAGGTAGCACACACACAGATACACACACATACACACACACACACACACCCTCACCCTCCCTCCCTCTTCCCTGTTGCCCATCATATGATGTGCCTGGAGGAAGAATGGACTGCGAGGAGGAGGAGGAGGAGGAGGAGGAGGAGGAAAGGAAGAGAGTAGCTATAAAAGTACACATTGTTATCATCTCACACATACACACACACACACACATTCACACAGCCCTCTGTCACTCTCTTACCATCATCCCTCAGGGCACTCTCAACCACCCTCCCATTCCCTCCCCATCCTTAATCCCTTTTTCTGATCTTTGAGCTTCATTAGCTCCTGTTTAATCCTCTGCCGGCTGCTCATTTGCTCCGTGTGTCTTACATGAAAATCAGCCAATGATTGTTGAGGAATTTCTCTAGAAATGTCACAGCTGGAAATTAACAGTCACCCGATTCCCAGATTTCAACTGTTAGATATCCTTATTAGTTGTAAGTTGAACTAGACCACCATGATGATATCGCATAAGTATATATTTTTTTCTGACAGTTGTTGCTGTGATTGAAGAGATATTACTTGTGAATTTAAGCATCACTTTCCCTCCAAACACCCTCAAAATGATATTAATTTAAACCTAATATTTTGTCAGCCCCTACATGGCGGTGACACAACACAGACCAGTATGACACCAACAGTGTCAGTAAAAAATCACACGTCACAAAAGAGGATTTGTTGCAGGGGTGTTGTACCGGATTTCACAGGTATACCTAATAAAATGACAGCTGACAGCTGTTATCTAATTAAAACTCTGATCTGCCACATAAACACAGGACAGTGTTGTGGCCTGTTGAATGTGAGAATGTGTAATGAACAAGAGGCATTCATTATAGATCACACACATCATTTATTCATCTGTCTGCTGTGTGTGTCTGTCTGTAAACATGCCTGCACTCTGATCCACAATGAGTGTGTATGTGTGTGTGTGTGTGTGTGTGTGTCTGTGTGTGATTCTGTGGTTGCTTTTGCAGTTCATGTGCTTCTGTTTTATGTGTTTACATGTGTGTCCAAAAGGTTGTGTGTATGCCTGTGTATGTGCATATATTGCATCATCTGAGGGTAAGATGTATGTGTGTGTGTGTGTGTGTGTGTGTGTGTGTGTNCATATATTGCATCATCTGAGGGTAAGATGTATGTGTGTGTGTGTGTGTGTGTGTGTGTGTTTGTAGGTTTTGCAGCTGTTGCCTGGAAACCGCTGTTTCCAGTTTAACGTTTAAATGCTATATATTCTGCATTGATTCTTTTTAATTTTAAAAGTGAAATTATGACACAAGTGGAGTTCAACTTCAAGAGAACATACAGTCTTAACTCTTAATTTAATTAGCTGATTTATGAATTTTTTTTTATGATATTACCATATCTATTTTGGAAAAGTTTATCTTTCAATCTTTCTAAAAATCAGTGTTCCAGTGTGTCATACATACAATAAAATTCAATACCATTTGTAATAACACTTTACATTTACAAAATCAAATCCAAGCTTTAAAAATGTAAAATAATGTATTCAAGATATAAAATATACTGTAGGTGTACTTTTTCTGTAAATGGATTTTTTTTCCCCCAAATCTAGTCACACTAATGTTAAATTCTTCTCTGAAAACACCTCAGAAGTTTAGAGTTTACATGGACAGTCCTGATGTATATTTATTCTATCTAAAGCTAAAATAAATAAATAAAGCAACATGAATTTGATAAAGAAAATGTGTAAATTTGGAAAAAAGAACAAGTTCCACATACAATTTTTATTTTGTGTTATTAAAAATTTTTTAAGGATAAGTGGTACTTATCAGTTTAAATGATTTTACCAATTTCCTGACAAGCTATCATTGAACAGTGTATGCATATGGACATAATATGCAAAATGAATATGTTAGCATGGTGCACAACAGGGAAAATGAATATATATACAGTACATGCCTTTTCAGCATGGTAAAGCAATCTCCCAAAATACCCACACCTAAAACACTGCTTGTGTTCCATTATGGTTATTAAAAAAACTGAACTGACTCCAACCTCTAATGCAAACCATCCATCCATCAAAACATGGATGGCTCACTATCAGGTAGGTCTGTAACTTTCTGTGCTCTGTTCATATTTCTGTCAATGCTCTCTGCTCATCTTAATGGCTTCTGAAATGCTGATATCAACAAAACGCATTAATGCTCTGTGAGTGAGATGGCTTGATGAGCACCGAGTGCGGATGATCTATGGATCAAATCTTAGGAAGTCGCTCTAAGACTGCAGGATGGTAATTTGTTGTGTTTTGACATGTCCGATATCGATACAGTGCATTATGCCCATGCACTTCATTTCAGCCCAAAGCACCAGGGAATATAGGTGAAAAATAAAACATTCTTCAAGCACAGATTTGCGAATGCGGTTTGGGGTCTGAAGGTTGTTGGGTTGAATACCTGTGCTGCTGTGATAATATTGCACTTTTTGGAAATCTCCACAAAAATGAAACTCTTCACTTGGTAGAGCAAAGGACATGATAAAGGATAAAGTCACTTAAACTCTAGAGCAGCAGGCAACAAAACACAGTTGTCCACTGGTGAATGACATGACTTGATGAGCATCAAGTGCGGATGTTATGCACTCGATGTCCTGTAGCGAGCTTCTAAGATGGGAAGGTAATTTGCTGTGTTTTGACGTCAAATATCAATATGGTGCATTATGCTGCTGCGCTTTATTTCATCCATATACACAGGGGAGTAAGAGTAGAAAACTGCTTAGAGAGCAAGATAGAAATGAGGTTTACAGTGACCTAAAGCTTAGAGAAACAGGCATGTGAGCAGAAAATCTTTAGTTTGAATCCCTGAGCTGTCTTGGAAAATAATTAATCCCATGTGCCAGACTTGACAAATAACAAAGACAACTGTTTTAGATTTAGTTGAGTTAAGATTTATTTTAAAGAACATAAATGAAAATATAGCAATGCTTGGTCCTTCATATTTTTATTACAAACATTAACATTAAACAACACTACATTTTATTTTGTTTTACATAATTATTTTGTATATTTTGTCATCTTGGGAGCATCATGCATAACTGAAATTAGTTTAGAGAATATGTTCTGATTGGACAGCTGTCACCAATTATTGAGCCTATTCTGACATATTAAGGTCCTCTGATGTAAAATAAGCATAATGTGCCACAAAAACACTTCTACAAATAGGCAATTTTGGGTTGTCGCAGATGAAATATAACAAATGTGCAAGAATCGTGATGAAATCTTTAGACATCAAACGAATATGCAGAATGAGACGTCCACGGATGCCCGATTTAGCACGCCATAAAGGCCCCCTGCAACACAATTTCTGCCAGTTTCCAGAATTCAGGAACAAAATCTCATAATTTGATTGCTGTTATGACTCACATTTAGAAACTGGCATCACTTTCTGGTCCTGTGCAATTCACTGGGCATTCATCACACAATCTATCAAACCTGATACCATACAGTCCACAGATTACAGAGAAGACTTTATGATCTCACACAGTGTTACTCTTAGAGGATCGCTGTTGACACACAGTTTTCAAGAGTCATTAGTGTTCATTGCTGTGATTTTTCTGTACTCCACCTTCCAGAGGTTACCAGGCAATCAAACAGTATATATGATTTTTTGGGGGTGTCAGATGATGAAGTTGGTGTTGATTCTACTTCTTAAATCTGCTTTACAGTGAATAATCTGTAATGAAACTGGACTGCATTAGATTTAACTCAATCATCCTAAATTATACCTCTTTGCCCCTGCAGAAATTTCTCTCATTTAAAGTACAAATATTGTCCTGGCTTTAAAATCAAGGCTGATACAGGCATTGCATTCATATCCAGCAGCTGTCAGTGAAGACAGTATATCAACTGTATGTCAGTACAGAGTAACAGGATAGTATGAGGTGCTTTGCATAGCTGATCCTTCAGCCCATGTACCATATGCTCTCCCACGGCTCCAGGTAGGTCTTAATCAGACAGGCTGCTATGTGTGGACCTGGTTCTTATTCCACAGTGTATACAAGGCCAATGAAAGAGCAGCTCAACTAGATACTAAAATTATCCACTAAAGCCAGTAGGCTTAATTTTAACGGCAACTCTTTTTCCTCATCAAACCATTGAAGAAAATGTTATTCTAAAACATAGGAGCATCTTGTACCTCTGTACACTCTGTCTGTACATTTCTACAATAAATGAAGAGTGGCATTCATATGTAAAAGTTATTAATAAGTTAACTAAGTGAAGGCAAGATAAGCTAAATGAAGGAAATTTGTCACTGGAAGTTCATTGGTTAATTTAAAGTAGCACCTTTAACCGGTAAATGTTCTGCTGAATGTTTAGTTTGACTCTGAACTGCCATGTACTGTAGATAAAAATATGTGCTTAGTGAAATGCATAAAATATAAATAGAAATCTAAGAAAATTCTTACATGACTTCCACTTTGAAACAATATTCCAGATAAAGAGAGTGATATTTACAGAAGTTTTTGTAATATTCTATTGTTATGCTTTTTGGCCAGTGAAAACATCTGTTGGTCTTGTCCTAAAACCTTTATTTCCTTTCCTCTTACTGTAGGTTCTCAATCCTACCCATGCTGGAGAAGTTAAATCAGGTGTGTTTAGCCAATCAAGAGCTGGGAGGCCCCAAGTTGATCAAATGTGCAGGAAAAGATGGAAAATACATGTTGTATTGATTTCACATCACTTGGATAAATAGGATGAATGTAACATATCATTAGAGGGGATAAGACCTTAAGTTTGCTTTGTAAGTCAAATACATTTTCCAGATAAATCTTGCTTGTTGCAGTTAAAATAGTCAAAACAGCTACAACACCAAGTGGAAAGAAATAAATAATTTTAAAGATGTCTGTAACAAAGACATTTTATTGAATTATAATCCTTTACATTTACACAGAGAGATAGTAAAGCTGTGAAACAAACAATCAATGCCTTCCTCTGTTTAATGATGAACTTTGCATTATCACCATAATTACCCAGGTCACCATAACAACCCATCATCATCTGACTTCCTCCACAATACACAAGCAGAAGTGTTTCAGGGGCTTTGCCTCAATACTCTCATCTATTCAAACATTTATTCAGACATTTGATTGGCAGATGAGGATCAATTAACCAATTAGGGGTCTTGGCGATTTGGGTTCGACTGAGTTTCTGAATCTGTGGAATCCATAGATGTTGTGGTTGATTTGGATTGACAGGCCAGAGTGCAGTCAACACTCCTGTCACCTCAGGGCACAAACTGAATATCTATCTGGTCAGAAGACCATCTGCCAATCTGCCATCCCATATTCACTGTAATTGTGAATTTGTTCAGTCCAAAAGTGACAGAAGTAACATTCTTAAAAACAGGAGTGATGCCCTAAAACTCTGCTAAAGGAAAACAACTCTCTATTTAAAGTTCAGCTCAGGTTTAAGTGATGAAGAGGTGTATGAATTACTTGTATTTCTTCAATATGTGTCAACTCTGGTTGTAGATGTCAACAAATACTATAAAAAGCACCCAGGTGGAGGAATACTCAGACTCTTCTACTAAAACTTCTTTTTTGGGGGGGAAAAACAGTGCTGAGTTTTCTGATGAATGAAAACTTTCTTTTCTTTCTTCATCTGCAAATCAATTGTTATCTGCTTCTGTAAATACAATGCATTGTATTTCCTTGTTTCTTCTGTTCATCACAGTAAATGTTCTCAGTCCTGGTCCTCAAGTAGTAGCATTGCACCAAATTGCATATTTTCTCTCTGTTTGACCCACACCTGATTAACTAAATCAGGTGTGTTCATTTGATCAAGTGTTGTACCTCACAGATCTCAACTGGCTAAAAAAGCCTGATCAGCAAAACCAGGGAGATATTGATAATATGCAATAAATAAAGTATCATAGCTTAGTCAGCCTCATTAGTTTCTCAAAACAAATCAATCCAGTTAATTGGTTTAATTGGTTTTGAAAACCAATTAACCGGTTTGACATCAAAATTAAATTACTGATATACTGAATTAAAAATGTTAATTTAGGAAATTGACCAAAATGCCAATATCACTCAAATTTCACTCACATTCACATTGTGTATTCAGTGTAATCGTGAAGTCTGAGTAACAGAGATAAAAAAAAAAAAAAACAAAAAAAAAACTTTCACTGTAAAGCTCTTTTTGAGCCACTGAGTTACTTGTTGCATGTCATCATTTGGAGGCTCATTCCCTCTTCCTCCGCCCGTTTTTCTCTGAGCTGGTTTGCTCAATTATGAAAACATCACTGAAATTGTGATAACATCACCAAAGTAGATGTTTTGCCATTGCTTTTGACCCAGATTGTGGGTCAGAAGAGGACATTTTCCCCTCTCCTTCTTCCCTCCTGTGCTTCATCCTACTGACAGGCTTTCCTCCTCCATCAGTCTTTCTATCTCTCTTTCTATTCTCTCTCCTTAATTCACTCTTCCTCCTCTTTCTTCTCTACATCTACTTCTCTTTGTCTGTTTCTTTCTGACTTTGTGCTCCATTTCTCCTCCATGTTAGGTTTTGAATCCTTCTCTCTCTCTCTCTCTCTCTCTCTCTCTCTCTCTCTCTCCCCCACACTGGACTTCATTAAATATTCACTGCTCCATTCTGGGCTAATAGTCCTCAACAAGACAGAGAGCAATGGAATGAAATTAACCCATTAGGCAGGAACCGCTCTCATCAGAGCAGTGGATGCAGGAAATGTGTGCGTGTGTGTGTGTGTGTAGGAAAATTTATATTGCTGGATATTGACTTCTACAGACATGCAAGCACACAAACACATGTACACACATATCACATACAGTAAATAAAGACATTTTGTATATACCGTACTGTATCATCAATCAAGAACCTGTAGATGGTGTAAACACTATTCAGCGAGATGATCTTTCTTTCTTTCTTTCTTTCTTTCTTTCTTTGACCCAGTGTCACCAGTAGCCCCTCGCACAGCACAGGTCAATAGGACTCCATTGAATGTATTGACAGGGTAAAGTGGTGCTACTTAAGGCGTAGCGAGTCTCACTCTCATGACAGTCTCCAGAGGAAAAGGACGAACAAGGATGAATTAGGGGGTGAGAGACAGAGAGAGACAGAGATAGAGAGAGAGAGGGGGAGAGAGAATGAGGACAAGCATCAATCAAAGTTCACAAACAGATTAAACAAAGACTGAGCAGAATTTTGAGCTTAATTTACATGTTAAATTCATACACATTTTTTTTTTTTTTTTTTTTTTTGACAATTTTTATTCAAACTGGATGATCATTGACATTTGTCTGTGAGGGAATTTAGTCGTACGTTGTCTCTTTTGGGCTCCTTAGCAAAATATGTGTATGTTTAAACATGTTTTGGGCATTATCTGGCTGAAAACAATTGTATAATAAAGACAATTAATGAATCATAAGCAGTGACATTTGTATCATCTTTTGCCATGACCTTATTAACAGGATTTTTCTGGACAAATATAAAACTTAGAATTTCTGCTTGTTACATAAGGATTCCAAAACACAAATTAACGTAAATTAACATATAATTAAATAAATATAAGAGAATCCATTTATGAAGAAATGTTGATTTAACTCCATCCTCCTCTGGGACAAGGCTGCTACCTGCTACTAATTAAGACACCACCTTGTTACCACCTCATTAGTGTTAATTTGTCTTCCCCTCCCTCCTTTCATCCCTCTTTCTTTGTTTATCTCTCAAGTTCTTTCTTTCTCAATCGTCTCCCTTCCTCTGCCTTCATTTGTTTGTTTTCTCCATTCCACTATTGCGGTGGAGAAATAAAATTTGATAAACGAGTCAATCTTTAAATATTAATTATGTATTAATTACATTCACAAGGCAAAACAAACCTTACTTAATGATTTATGAGGATCAGTCCCACTTTACTCCCTATTTCATTGTCCAATGAGAATCAGGAGAGAGGAGGGAAATGGAAGGGCTGCTAAATTAAAACAATGACACAAAATGTGATTAGAGAATGAGATAGACACTGTGTGTATGTGTGTGTGTGTATGTGTGTGTACAGTATGTGTGTGTTTTCATGTTCACACTACAGCCTGGCATGAAAACTTCAAAGGACATTTATAGGAAAAAGCCAAGAGTGACAAACAGAAAGATGATGAGGGTTCTCTCATCCCCAGTGTCTGGTGACATTTGACCTTTGACCTGCCTGCTCTTCTATCTTGAGTTCCACCCCATATGCATCACTATGACCTGTGACCTCACCATGACCTTGGCCTCTCCAGAAACTAAATTAATTCTATATATTTTTTAGTTTGATTTTGTTTCCTATTTTGACAAATACTCAGGATGAAAATGTGTGCAGGCAGATGTGGAAGTATCTCTCGGCACTTCGGTTTCCTCCCACAGTCCAAACACCTGCATGTTAGGTGAAAAGGAAGCTCTCAGTTACCCATAGGTGAAAGTGAGTGTAAATGAGTTTGTCTGTGTGTGTGTGTGTGTGTCAGCCTTGTTACCTACTGCTGATCGAATAAAAAAAGCATGCAGATTTAAGTACACAACAGACATTACTCCGTGTGTATTCTTAATCGTAAACACACACACTGAAATGCGCAAACACACATGCATTCATGAATTAATGCTCATTGCTCATTTCCACCTGCTCTCTCTCTCTCTCTCTCTTTTACACACACTTATCACCTGTTCCCCTGATATTTGGCTGTCTGTCTCTTGGGCACCCCCCACACTCATACACCAGCCTCCCTCTTCTAATAAATATTTCAAAGATGGAAAGTTTAGTAAACAAAGGAGTGAGTGTGTATGTGTGTGTGTGTGTGTGTTGGTAACAGAGGTTCTGAACACTAAGAAGCGGTGTCATGTTTGCCTTCCCTCTTCTTCTTCTTCTTCTTCTTCTTCTTCTTCTTCTTCTTCTTCTTCTTCTTCTTCTTCTTTTTCTTCTTCTTCTCTACTCTCATCCCCTTTCTTTTTCTCTCCCCTTTTCCTCACTCTACCTTGTTCTCCTCTCTCCTCCTCTGCTCTCTTCACTCTATCTGAAATTTGACCTTGTTGTCACACCGTTTAAAGCCAAACAAACACTGATCACTGATCTGTCCTATGAGGAGAAGAGAGAAGGAGGGAGAGGAGGAGATAGACCAGACCCACAAACCACAGCCTGCAGCATCAGGTAGAAACAGATACATTGCTGTGTGTGTGTATGCGTGCATGTGTGAATGTCCCTGTGAATCCAATAAAGTTTGTATACGCTGCATCTGCATGTAGGAAGGTCTCTGTGTGTATCGTGTGTTTCACACATCATCACGGAGTGCCCTTAACTTTGGATGTAGCTAATGTAACATCTAACATCTAGAAAGCTAAAGAAGTTTTCTAGGAGGTGACTGACCAAACCAGAACTAAATCATCAGTGAATGTTGGACTTGAACTTGATAAATAAAACAAGAAAGACAACTCTAATGGGATGCTCATGTTGCTCCTTGTCTGCTAATTGTAAGCAGGCAACTGTTTGCTAACACACTGATAATTATAACTTGATACAGGAAGAAATCTATATTAAGATTTTATGGCTTTGGGTTTATTTTGGAGATTTTCTGGCTGCTAGTGTTCAGATTTGCTTAAATGTACAGTAGTAATAAAAAATGGTCACTGACTATTTGGGCAACATGGTCAAACTTCCTATCCCTGCTAGCTAAGGCTTTTGCAGAAATTAATGACACTTTTAACAAGGATTTTAACACTCAAAATCCTCAGGCCATGATTTCTACAAGACATTAGAAGCAGTCAGTTATCAGTACAATTATGTGCTTGTTGTATATTAGGAGCTTGTGACACCATTTAGTCCAAAGTGTTTCTTCTTTGGCTCCACCCCATGAGATAAAACTCAGCCAAAGAGATGTATTTCTGCCTCCAGAACAGCTCAGGAAATGTATATATAATGAAACCAGCAATGTACCTCTGAAGATAATAGGAAAAATATATTTTCATCATGAATTTGTGTTTGAATGCATGTTTATGTATTTCTCTCTGTGTTTGTGCATAACAGTCAAGATGTGGATGACTGTGCTGTGTAATGCGACACTCTCACCCAGAAGTGTGTGGCTTGAGAAACCCAGTCTCCCCAGAGCACAGGCAGAAATTATCATACTGAAGCTTACCAGCTTGAAGTAAATAAAACATTAAAAACTCACAAATTTGCCTCACAAATTTGGAGAGGGAGAAAAATTTAAAGTGCTTAATACTTAACACAATACTTTGCAGTATGTTCCATAGTATCAATATGTAATGAGGACTAACAGCCAATATGTTAAACCAATTTCTCCACTGTATGGTGAAGACACCAAGATGACAGCTCATTGTCATGACAACTCATCTTTAATTTTATTTTTCCAGGTAAAGTTTGACGAACACACTTTTTCAGCAACACATTTTTAGGAATTTATTGTAAATTTTCTGTGCAATTTGACATGAAAAATTGGGCAAAACAATGAATAAACTCAAGCAGGTGAGACATGAATGACCACCTGAAATTGGTATTTAACTTTGTGTTTTTTAGTTTGCCTGAAAAACTTTATTAGAAATAACTGTTTTATTGTTTGGGCCATTTACGCTCAACTTTCGACATCATTCATTCAGTTACATGACTGTTTATCTTACAATTTCTCAAACAAGAAACATATTTCCACTAAATGTAACAAAAATAGTGGATCTTTTAAAGTTTTTATTTTTATTGTTGTGATTCAGATTTTATAATATTAAAAAAAAATGTACAGAGAGACAAATAGAAGAAAGTGACAGATGAAGATGGAAGAGAAATTAAAGGGCAGCATCGGTGGTATGGTTATGTTGGATGGTGGTGATGTGTGTGTCTGTGTGTGTGTGTGGGTGGGGGGGG
>VXCM01000019.1:357209-359286 GCA_014773175.1 Lucifuga dentata | reverse complement strand
GGGAGAGAGATGGGGGGGGGGGCTACAAAGGACTAGCAGAGTGGCTAAGAGGGCTATGAGAATTGAGAAAAGCCTGAAGGTAAAGAGAGGGAGGGTGAAGGGACTTTGTGGCTGGAAATGGCTTCAGGTGAAGGAGAAGATCTAAAATAACCTAACAAGAGCTGATTATTGGTAAAAATTTGTCTAGGGAGGATATAGTATATGTGCCCAGAACTCAGAGAAGGACCTTCCCTTTTTATAATCTTGTTACATTAATAGTCAAATATTTTGACCAAAACATGAAAAAATATAAGAAAATTTCCCACATTTTTTGAATTCTAATGTTGGCAGATATGTAAGCATTACCCTCCAGATAAAGTGCTGGATCCACGGTTGTTTTTGTTATTATCATTGTTAAAATTGATATTTTTCTGTAGGATGCTGCTACATTCAGTGAAATAAAGACAAATACAAGTGACCATGATACTACTGAAATACCTCTAAGAAAGAAGAAAGGTTATGAAAGGTTATTGGCTTTTCATAGTTGGGAATCGGTATCCTAAACCAGATACAAAACAGATTTTTTTTTTCAGGCACTTTATTGATTTATAAAGTATACAGACTTTTATTCTTGATAAGCATCATTTGTGGTAAGGACAGAAAGTGATGGTTTTGGTGGTGATGGCAGAGGTGGGGGGGTTATGAAGAGGGTTTATTGGTGGTGATGGTTGGAGGAGGGGGTGAGGCTGCTCCGCCGAGGATAATGGGAGCAATGGGAACAGCCCAGCAGCATATGGCCAGGCTGGGCTGCCTGCTGGTGCACCAGCTGTGGAACTGGTGGTCGAGATCACACAACCACTAAAGAGGGAGCCCATCATCCCTCTTGCCCTCCCTCCCTCCCTCNTCTCTCTCTCTCTCTCTCTCTCTCTCTCTCTCTGAGTTCAATTAAGTTTATTTTATTTGCATGAATGTGATAAACCCTTATAGCTACAGATGGGCAATAAACATTGATATACGAAAAATGGTGTCAAGTTTTAACAAAAAATTATACAAACATATATATAGGCTTTAAATAATAATAATAATAATAATAAATTACAGACAATTTTTTATAAAAGCTAAAACTTTCTTATGTCTCTGTGTCATATTACAGCGCACTCTTAGGTAACTTTTATTTAAATAACAGCTCTCAAAGCCATCTCTCTCTCTCTCTCTCTCTCTCTCTCTCTCTCTCTCTCTCTCTCTCCCTCTCTCCCTGCCTGACATGCCCCCAGGCAACTCCTAATGTAGGGGGACAGGAGGATGATGGGGAAGAACAAGAGAGAGAGCGTGTGTGTGTGAATGTGTGTGTGTGTGTGTATGTGTGTGTGTGTGTGTGTGTNGGGTAACTCAAGTGTGTGTGTGTGTCATTTAGCATAAAAGTGTCTCTATCTTCTTTGAGCTGTCTTAACTGTTACTGTTCTTTCCCCCTTTCATTTTTATCTGTCCTCTTCACTTTCCCTCACTTCTCTATTTCCTCATCTATTTCTCTGTTTCCCTCATCTCCAGACTTGCCTCTCTTCTTCCTCCCCTTTTTCCTTTGCCCTCTTTCTAGTTCTCATTTCCTCCATCTCCTCCCATCATTGCTGCTTCCCTCTCCCTTTCCATTTCCTCTTCTTCTTCATCTTTCATTTATACTCTCCTCCCTCATTACTTTACTAGCCCCAGTGTCTGCCCTTTTCTTTGTTCATCACTTATCCTCTGCTTTCCTTTTCCTGCATTTCCCCTTCATTTTTCTGTCTTCTCTTGCCTTTCCCTTTTCTCCCTCCTCCTCTCACCCTATCCTCCCTCTCCCCCTCACCTCCTCTCCCTCTGTTCCTTTATGTCTCTGTGAGGAGTGATCAGAGCTCATGGTAAAGACGATGTAATATGGATGAGGCAGTCTCAAAGGCATCAAACCAGTGGCGGAGGGTCCCAGAAGACTGAAAGACTGACTTCACACAGAAAAATGCTTAGAGAAACGCTTTTTGCTGATCGCTTTTATCCCGTTCGTTACAGCCCCTTATCTCCCTTTCTGTCTATGTAGTCCTCTATGTAGTCCTCTGTGTGTAGTTAATAT
>VXCM01000019.1:327209-352209 GCA_014773175.1 Lucifuga dentata | reverse complement strand
CAGCAATAATTAGCCATCCCTCCATCTGACCAGCCAACCAGCCAGACAGTCAGCTAGACAGCAGCACCACTCACCTGTTGTGCCTAAGGCGACACCTCCCTCCTGATCCTCATGATGCAGCTGTCATCTCTCTCTCTCTCTCTCTCTCTCTCTCTCTCTCTCTCTCTCTTTCTCTCTCGCCTTTATTGTCCATCATCCCTTCCACCACCTACATTTCCAGTGCTGCCTCTGAATGGGGGCCTATTGTGCAACATGTGTGCTGTTGCTGCAGGCTTCCATCATTCTCCACAACCGTCTGTGCTCCACAAAACAAAGTGTCTCCTCACAATCTATGAAGCCCGACTCTGCCTGGCCTTCATGCTGCAAGCTAAAATATCCTCAATCCAAAGTAAATCTATGTCTTCAGTGCCAACTTGATTGGGGGATGTTATCAACAATCATTATGAAAAAGAGAATATATTCCAAATATGTTCCAAAAGTATATATGTGGTATTGGCCACAATGTGTATGGAGACCCATGGATGTATATTCCACAAATCCCACACTTATTGTTGGCATTCCTTTGGTGAAATTAGGATAGATCCAGTTGTAGAAAAAAAATAAAATAAATAAAAAGAATATAAAAAAAACAAGACACATTGAAGAAAAAATAAAGGTGAGAGCATGTAGAGCCTCCACAGCTGGCAAACCAAGCTGCCTTAAGGCCCAGGCCTTGTATGTATACTCCCTGTGCTGCATCTGGCAAGAAAAAAACACAAGAAAAAAGAATGAAAGAAAGACAAAATAAAAGAAAGAAAGCGAGTGAGCGTGCGCCTCTGCTTTGAGCAGTAAACAGGAGCTTGAGTGAGCAGGAGACGAGTGAGGCTGGAAGTTTATATGTGTTCTCTCCCCCTGAACCAGGGGACTGGCTGAATAAATAATACAATAGATATTCCTGTGATGAAGTCTCACAGCACCATTCATAATTATTTCATTGTAGCTGTAATGAGAGCGCCGGCCAGCCCTCCTGATGCATCGTGTGTTGCCAGGTAGGCTTCTCCCGAAAAACCAGGGCCCAGAGGCAAGAGGTGGCCCTGTGCTACCACAAGGCACAAGGTAAAAGTTGGACATTATTAGCCTTTTTCTGAAACATCTGTCAGCCAGCTGGATATGGCACTGCTGGATGATACAGTGAAACATTATGGCATCTGATAAGATAAACCAGTAATATGCACCAACTACTTTCACATTAAGGATATATCCAAACTCATCACTCATTAGTGTTTAGTTTCAAGTAACCCACAAAAAATTACTTGCAACTACTGCTAAAACTTTCTTACTTTTGATAAACATAAAGATATATTAAAAAAAAAAAAAAAAAAAAAAACTTTCCCAGATCTTGTTTAGTGCCTGTGTGCTGCGCCAAACATCAAGAAATGTTTCTTGGCTTGAGTGAAATGAATAGCTTTTGTTCCGATCCAATCAAACCAGATGAAGAGAAAGTGATTTCATATTCCTTACAACAAGAATGAGCATGGTTACAGGATCAGCACAGAAATTTGTTGTTGTTGTAGTGTTAAAATTGTGTGTACAGTACGGTGAGTTTCTGTTTGAGTGAGTGGATGTTGTTTAATAATCCAGTATCTGTATTAAGTGGTAAGTGTTAGATACAATGAAGTAACAAGTGATATGAGTGGTCTGTTGTTATGGTAACCACAACACTATTTATTTATTTATTTATTTTATTTTATTTTATTTTATTTAACAGATATTTAAGACTCACCTGCTGGTCCCTCTCCTAAGTCACTATGCACTAAGAAAAGATCCAAACACAAGGCAGGCTGCATACAGCATCTTATCTACAGCATTTACACAATAATTTATAGTTTTACTCCATCTCTGTGCTCCCCTCCATCATTCTACACCTACCTCTGGCTCCTTATCCAGCCTTTGAAACATATGGCCTCAGCCAGTTCTGCTGTTCATTGAAATTCAATCTCATACATACAGCACACAGAACCTTGCAGACCGTGATGAGTTACACCTTACATATACATTCAAAACACACCTTTGTGCCTCTGATGCCTTAACAAGCGTGACAGGGACTCCTCAATGGTTTGCTTCGCATGGGACAACTGGGACAGCTGCTCTGGCTGAGGTGACAAAGGAGAATTTTCTTAATTTTTTGCCTTTACTTATAAAGATTGGCTGAGCATGTGTCCTTTCTTTGGAAGGTTTGTGCCTTTCACTGTGACAGTAGTAGCTTGGAGTCAGAATAAAAAAGCTTTATTAGTAATATACTTGTTTTGTTAAAACACTCACACAGTTCAAATGGATATGACATAAAGTATCCATGTAAAGGATAGAAGTTTTCATGTATGTTGACTTTGTGTTTATCTTATACAGCTTGTGTTACCAATATACAAAATTTGTGTCATACGAGCAACAGACCCCCTCTGTTGCTCTCTCTCTCTCGCATACACACATTGCTGAGGTCTGCCGAGTGAGCACCTTCCATCCTCTAATCCTGTTAGTGGGAGACGGGAGGGTGGAGGTAATATGTGTCTATGGGGGGACAAGGGGGTGCAGACGAAGAGGGGGGCTACATGGGACACAAAGACCCCCGTCCTGCACCAGCTGGAGTCCTGTGGTATACGTGAGACCTGAATACCCCTTCTTACCACACACACACAGACACACACACACACACATACACATTCATACATTGTTCTGTCATTCACTGGGCTGACACTAACAATGTCAGGGTTTTGGGTTCAGCTCCCAATGGGGCCGCCTGTTCCAAAACTGTAGAAACCCACTATACTGTACAAACAATTTTAAATCAGACCCAAACATACAGCATATACTACCTCATAGTATATGCTGTATGCTTGGTATATACAGTATCAACAGTACCAAGTATAAAACTGAAAATATAATGTGATACATATACAGCAAATGATAGATAAAATACACACAGAAGATACAAATGTATAGATCCAGATAAATAAGGATGAGCTAAATGGAATAGAAATAATTACAGGAAATTATTAGGAAATTTTCACCATGTTTTCTGTGTCAAAACATTTACCTAACTGCATCATCTTTTGAAATGATGACTTTCGCTAGTTTACAAACTTGCCTTAATACTCCTTCCTTCCTTCCCTCTGTCACTTTCTGTCCATCTCCCTGGTATTTTCTCCCTCTTGTCTCATCCCTTCATCTGTTGTTTATCCATTTTTTCCTTGTCCTAGTGTCATGCATTGGGAAGTAGAGTTGAAACAAAGCCTCCTTCTTCCTGTCTCCCTCCAGAGACAGAAGTAAAAAAAGGATAAATTTTAATTTACATATATAGTATATGCTGTCATTTCCCCTCATCCCAGTGACACATACACATACATCATTTTGTTTGTTTACTTGTTTTCCCTTTGTTCAACTTCTCTCTATTCTTGTAGTACAGAGGAGAAAATAGATGAAGATTTTGTTTGTATGGAAATGAGCATGGCAGCCCTCTGGAAGAACTCTCATAGGGCTAAACTGTTTGATGCCTGGCCCTCCGTGGAGTTGGGGCACACCATTGTTCAGAAGCACAAGAGAAGAAGAGGCAGAGGGAGAACTCAGCAGGGATATGAAGACCTCTGATGCATTTCTGTCTTGCTGGACCAAAGGTGAAAAAGGTTGCTTCAAATCTGGAACCTGGATGAATCGAAATGTGATCTTGTGGCTTGAGCTTGAATGTGTCGAATGTAGCTATCTATGTCTGTCGTTTGTTACATTAGTGCAGTGCCTGTTTAAAACGTACATGTTTGGCCGGACTCTATGGTGTGTGCCGCAGCCTGCCATAAGTGTCCGTGGATTGGAGCATATGCCCCCACACCTTGAGTGTATCCTGCAGCGCGGACTATTTTTACTGGCACAGCTCAATTCAAGAACCACTCATCCAAACAACTTTGCACGTGACACTGCACATCCTTGGGTCCTGAGCATTATATACCTGCCGAATTTCAATTTCATACAGTGCTGGGTTCTCAAGATATTGGTGCCATAAATGGATGGATGGACCGACAGATATTTCTGGCTTTATAGCCAGATTAGATGTGAGATGTCATATGTCTGAAAAGTCCTGATCCAGCTGAAGCTACTTGAGCTGATTAAGTTATTGTATAACTGTCCTGAATCTACTGTTGTTTAGCTCTGTCTTTGCAAAAAAACATTATCAGTGAATTTGTGGACAAATGAATAAATTTGTTCATATCTGTCAGGGAATCACTCAAGCATGCTCCAGCTGTCCATCTACCACGAAATAAGAAAAACTTAAACTAACGACCAAACACATTCATTAAATTGATGTGTAGTTACATATTTTCTCTTTTATGGTAACTTCATTACATGTTCATGGTTTTACCATTGAAGTCACAGCTTAAGGAAAATGTAACATATATGTATGTATGTGCCTGAACAAAATAGCACTGACGAAGAAGGAAAGTGGGGTTTAAAGCCCTGCTGACCCATGAGTACATACACAAGTGCTTTCACTTGCAACTGATTAGACTTCTTCTTAGGATTACCTGGGTGTGTGCACAACAAGCTTAACTGGCATCACATTAACCCTCCTTTTAGGTTTGTTTCACCTGTTATATGACATCTTGTACTTGAACAGACATTTAATTAGCCAGAATAACTGAAAACATCTGTGTAGCTCTGTAGCAGTTTTCTGTTTGTATGGGGTTTTATTGCCTCCATTCTCCAGCAGTTGCACTTCCACTAGGGTTAACAGAGATGAGTAGTAATGCTGTGTTTGATTTAAAATTTGAAATTTCACACCTAAGGGAAAGAAAACACCCCTTCAATTCAGAACTCCTTCTTAGAAAGTTGAGCAAGGTTCAGTATTGGCATTTTCAATATGGCTGCTCACACTATTAACAGTGATTTCTATACTTATAAATAAACATTCAGAAGCTTTTTTTTTAATCAATCCAGGTTAACTGTAAAATACCAGCGGTACCTTTTTGAAAAGGTAAATAGCTCATTAATGTTAAAACGTAGCTTCTTTTGGTCCGAAAGTACAAACAAAACAAAGGTTTTCATAGAGGCAGTCAAGTAGTCTCTTACTTTGTTTAGCTTGAACATGCAGAGGTCGTACATGACATAAATGAGTGTCATGGCTTCTCTGTTTTGAGGTATGACTGCAGCATATACTGTAGTAACTCAGCACTGGTGCACGTTGTTTGAGGATTTTGTTGTCCACTTCCACTGCTCCCTAAGTAGCTTGAAACAGCCTTTAAGGTGAACCTTCTATAAATAATAAAGAGAGATTCAGTGGATAGGCTGAAGGTGCAGAATCTGGATTGGGATTCTCTCTCACAATCTATCCTGTACAACCAGTAAATATTTTGACACTGATAAGATGCTGACTTAACAATTGTAAATATGTGATAAAAAGGAAAGCTGAGTCATTTGTACTCATTTCTAGTTGCTATTTGCATCTCAATGCAGTTTGATACAATTTTTTTGCATACAGTGAGAATTTTTGGGCTTTGGGTTGATGCTGAACCTGGCAGCCTCCTGCCCATTGATGGGCAGTAGCTGATTTCAGGAATGTTTCCAGGCAGGACCTGACTCATTTTGGATTGGCTTGGCTTGGCTCAGCTCAGCTCAGCGTGTCGGCGGNCCAGGCAGGACCTGACTCATTTTGGATTGGCTTGGCTTGGCTCAGCTCAGCTCAGCGTGTCGGCGGTCCACTGTACACTCTGAAGCAAGTAAACAGGCCCGCGGTTATAAAGCTTTTACACGCCAATCCAGCCCAACATTCCCTTTATGTGCAAGTGCTGCAGGGCTAGGATGCATAATACATGAGCACTCAGTTAATCTATTGATCCAAAATATGACTTGTCTCTCTCTTTCTTAGTCTCATTTATTGTCTGTCTTTCTCTCTTGCTCTCTCTTATCCTGTCATACCCTCTCTCTCTCTCTGGTTTTCACTCAGTTCATCTCTCCTTTCTGCTCTTTCCCACTCTTTTTTTTTCCATCAACAGGCCAATTACAGCAACTGGATGGACAGAACAACAGATTAGTAGAAATGGAGATGACAGTCAGACACAGAAAAAGATGGAAAGAGATAATGAAAGCTTCTGCATGTATCAAACGTACAGAAGTTGTGCACAGGAAATAACTCTGAGAGAAGAGTGGCTATAAAGAACAGAATCCACGATGAGGTAAGACAGAGACAGCTAGCAAAATGAACACAGGAACAGAAACCAAAGCTGTGCATCAGGTGAGAGCGGTCACAAACAAACAGGCAAACAAAACACGGAGCCCAAAATTCTACAGCCCAAAAGGCCAGACTGGAAGTCCATAGAACAGATGCCTTCATGAATGTGGAGATGGCAACAGCAGCAGTTCTGGCAACTACAAGTTACAGCTCAGGACTTGGCCAGAACTTTTGGTAAAAATGGGTGGAGAAAAAAAAAAGCTGGTGAGTGAAGGTTTTTTTTTTAAAAAAAAAAAAAACGGCCTTTTCACGTTGCTTTGGCAGTATGTCTTTTGATAAACATTCATGCCAATAAAATCAATGAAATGACCGACTGAGAAGGAGAGTGGCTCTCCATGCTGAGACCATCCATCGTTGTAAACATCCATCTGGTTTTCCTTTGGCGAGATTCCACAGCCTCTACGATCTACTGTAAAAACACTCAGCACCCATTAAACAAGCCTTCACTTAAACTCACAGCCTGCATATCTGTTCTTTACTGGGACCAACTGGACCATCACCTCCTCTCTATTAGTCCTCCTAAAATACACACAGACGTGTTTTGTATTCAAACAAATCAAATGTTAGTCACTACCTTTCATTCGAACTCAGTGTACGCTAAATTGTTCGCATGTAGCTCTGGAACCAGTGATCAGCTGGGACACGTGGATGATTCAGATGACTTTGTTGTCTATATACATCAAGTAACAGCTAAGTTGACGTGACATAACCTTCTCAAAACTTGGTGTGTCTTTAAGTATCATGATTAAAATATACTTCAATAACTATTTTATCTGCATCAAACTATATAATATTTAGCTTGCAATGTTATATACTGACCAAGTTAAAAAAAAAAAAAAAAAAAAAAAAAAAAAAATATATATATGTAAATTCTTCTCTTCCCTCCTCATTCGCACTATCTCAGAGGGATACACTTGTGGGTTAATGGATGGAACACACTCATATTCCATTGAGAGTCATCCTCAAAAAACCCTCCAGTGTTCCCCAGCATTTTTTCCAACATGGCTGCTCTGTGAAAGCAGCACTGATACCGTAATATCCTGTCCTGGTCACTCAACTTACAGTACCAGCTTCATACATATTTTAGCTCTCTCTCTCTCTCTCTCTCTCTCTCTCTCTACCTGTCCAGCCCTCCCCCATACCTGGATCATAATGCTATATTTTTGAAAAACATCTTACTAATAATGATGACAGTGGGTTGTTTTTACACATTTCTCAAAAAAGATGAGACAAGAAGACAAAACATTTTAAGGTATTCCAACAGCTAAAAACTAATTAGCTACCACTAGACTCACAGACAAGTGGTCGTTAAGGTTAGTTGGTTAGTTGAGGCTCTATGATTTTAGCCCTTATTTTCCACTCACCAAAAGTTTTTGGATATCATCAACAAAAACTCCAGATTGGAGACAAACCAGCATTCATTTTAGTGAGCAATGATCAATATGTGTGAACTGTTTAAAGATGTAATCTGTGAGATATGCTCGTTTGTCATAGATAGCAAAGTCACTAGCTGGTTACATGTTTGGACCTTTTGGGGAGTCCAAAGTATGAAATGTGTTATGGCTAGCAATGACGGAAGTGATGAGCTACAGCCAATGAGAGTGCAAGTCACAAGTCGAGAATTTGTAATATCCGCAATAAAATATCAGCAAGTGTGAGTCTATATCCTTTTATTTTTCTTATTCATTTTTTGCTGCAAATCAGCTTGCATACAACCTGGACTGCTAATAGCTTCTTGTTTTATCTTTTGAAAGAAGAGAATCTTGTCCAATAGGATGGCACAGTGGCTTGGTGGATCCTGTCTTGTGCATGATTGCATGATGTTGCACCATTTCCTGCGTCACTTCTTGCTGGTGTTTTTTGTGACTAAACATAGTGCTGTAGGAAACCAAATAAAGTAGTCAGGATTCCTCCTGGTGACAGATCCTGCACTTGTAACCCCAAACATTGCTGTTTGCAAACGACAGTTTGCAAACATCAATGACTTCAAGGTATGCAATTACATGGCAGAAGGTCAGGTATTGTGAAAAGTACAACAATCTGATGACACTGAAAGTTTGGAATGTCAAATGCATTTCTAACCATGTTTCCCTTTTTAAACTGTTAAGACTAAGAATAGTTTGCCGAGTGAAATCAGAAGTCACCAAACCTTCTCACATAATAACTGGGTACTGATTAGTGATTAGTTAGCCAAATGGCAGAGTAGTTAATTGAGTTAGAGGAATCAAAATACAAAGATGCAATTACTTTTTTTTTAGAAACAGATGCTCTGACTTGCAGTAGAAGACTGATGTTGTACTAGACTTCTGCCTTTGCTGTGTAATATTCTGCTTCCAATTACATGAGTTGTTTCTGTGCCATTCTGCATTAATTCACCCTAGATATGTGTTGTCCTGTCCATGTGAGTAGTCAGAATATACTCAGTCAATGGACTTGGCCTGGTTATGGCTGAATTACACCTATGCACTTCAAGTACTTTATTGAATTTGAGCTAATTTTTTTTTGAGAAAATCAGTGCATGTTTTGCTTTTCACAGCCATTTGTTTCCCTTCCCTTGCAGCCAAAACACAATACCCCTTACTGATGGGAAAACAAAGGCTAATTTAGTGCTGTTCACACCTCAGGCAAGATGGATATTACATTGATATCAACATAAATGTAGCACATGTTTGTTACACCATGTTTGCCTCACATCAAAAAACTTTAGGGTCATCTACATTTGAACAATAGTCTTCCTTTTTGAAAACGCAAACACTCCTTATAAGATCAGGGTAAAAATTGTATATAGAGACTCAAGTATTGAAGCTAGTTTCATCCAAACTCTTCCATACTAGTACTTTCAGAATTGTACCTTTAGCACAGGGCACCATACCAAAATGGTATGAATACCATACATACACCACACCAAAATGGTATCTTCAGAACTAACTTAGTTCTGAAGATTCCCATAATTTAGCCTTCTTGGTTTAGCCTTTTAAGGAAGGAGAGATGGGGCGTGAAGCATGGCCCATTTCCCCAACCTGTAAGCCCATGCAGGTAAAGTGTAGATGATCTCTCCCTGAGTGAACAAAACAACCATTTTTCCAACTTTGTGTCTTTAATTTGTACTGGCAGACAATGAAATATTTAAAAGGAACCCTACAGGCAATTACATTAAAAGTGTGTGGTTAGACGCCACCTACCCTTCAGCGGGCCCTCTCGGTGAGAGGCAGAGGCTGATTTGGTGAACAGTCACAAAGTTTACAACGTCAGATTTTACTCACTATCAATAATTCAGAGATAAAAGGAGCAAAAGGGGGAGGAAAAGGGAGAGAATGAACAGAAAAGAAGGGAAGGAGATGAGAAGAGGGGAGAAGGGAGGGACATGAGGTAGTGTATGTTCAGACTGTGGTGGAAGGCTGCTTTCTTAGCGTCCATTTGATAAATGTGGCAGAAATATGTACTGGTGGTGGCAATGTTTTGCTCGCTGAAAGCTTTGCTGGACGTTTGATCCCTCTGAGTCCATCCTGCACTTTGAAAACGCACACACATGCACGCACACACACACAGATATCTATTTTCATCTCAGTCTTAAACACATGTAACCTTCACCTTCATCTTACATGCATTTTGCATTACACAGCTTTATTCAGAATTGGGTTTATCATGGAGTTTGCTGCAAGGAACACAGGGAACAAACCCTTTGTTGTTAGTTTTAATATGTCAGCTCGAATTACATAATGGACTTTCAAACTCTTGACTCCAAATTCAGTAGGCTCTTTATGAAAGTTTATGAAGATACATTACTCAATTGTCCATTGTGTCCAGATTTGCTCATATTTTTTTTTTTGTTTGCCCCTTCCTAAGCACACATGCAAAGTTTAAATGTCCTGTAAAAAGCATTTTCTCCTAAGTTGTGTTTCCACATGAAAAGGGATGTTAGGGTTGGACTTAAAGGACCATACCACCATTTTGCATGTTTGAGCCTAATACATTCAATTTTCATACACGTAACATTACTGACAATCATTTCCCAAAGCATACTACTGGAACAGTGAGTTAAAAAAATGTTTCCTACCTTCCAGACCGCCATTGGTTTCAGTTCATTCTGGAATACTATTAAAATCAACTTGTTGATACTTGAAACATTCTTGGGATAGGTAATCCAACATGTATATTCAGGTTTTTTTGAAGTTTCATTTAAGTGCAATAAAAATAGGAGTGAATGTATGTCTCCACCAGGGAATATAGTCTCAAAAGAAAGCCTGCGTTTATTGAAAAATTTAAACGACTGTGACTTCATAAGGCTGTGTATCTATTAGCAGGTGAAACATTGATTTTTAAGGTGGGTGTGTTGCTTGAATATTTGATTTTGAAAGATTAAGAGATTTTGCNCATTGATTTTTAAGGTGGGTGTGTTGCTTGAATATTTGATTTTGAAAGATTAAGAGATTTTGCAAAAAAATCAGGAAAGCTGAAATACGGTTTTATCCTTTGGGAAATTATTGTCAGTAACCTTACTTGTATGAAATTTAAATATATTAAGCTCAAACATGCAAAAGGGATGGTATGGTCGTTTAATAGGACAAGATTTGAATTTGTGTGTTAAAGACAGTGTGTTAATACAAATGAACAATGATATCAGTCAGTAAAGATCAATCAGTCACTTACATTATCCAGTGCTTTTGGCAAAATGCTGTATGTTTGAGCATTTGGCAGCTGATTGTGTGGATGATGACATTAGTGATCTGTTCCAAACCCATAACCATGTGGCCTGTGTTCTCTGTGCTAGCATTATAATCACATTTTTGGATGGACTTTCTATTTAAATCACAGTCCATGTTTCAAAATGAACAAAACTTTTTGGGACATTTTACATGAAGAAATAATGGTGGATTTTTCAAGGAGGAACCTTGAAGGAAGCAGTCCTGGCTTTGAAACATCTCAGTATAGCTCTTTAACAATTGTAAATTCATACAGCTTTGCAATCTTTCCCATATGTCTTCACAAATTCACAATATAATGTGCATATCAGCACCATACTTTTTAATATAATCCACATTTATTCCATTCTGTTACCTTATTGTTTTATATACTGTGTTATACTGTATTATACAATTTTACGCTTTGGGGGAAATCATCTTCTATCCTTCCTGCCTATTTCCTGTCTCCCTACCTGCACTATAGTCCAAACTTTTCATCCCTTCTCCTAATCTGCTCTCTCTCTCTCAGTGTCCCAGCGGAGGTGGGTGATGTATATTTGATGAGTGGGTGCTGAGGACCCTCTGGAGGGACATGGCTACAGCAGGACAATGGGCCACACTCAGGTTTCTGCCTGGCCGTCACGACACTCCTGCTCCTTTTGTAGCCAAACCGATGAGTCAGGACTGAAGTTTCAAACAGGAGACCAAACTAAAGGCAGTGTTACAGCAGTGGCAAAATATGATGCAGTCTTATGCAAAGCCACAAAGAACATAAAGTATAGAATAATCATCTTGGTTGTGGCTTTTAACACTGGACCATATTACGTATCCTAAATTGGGGTTTTTAAATTCAAGGTTAAAGGCATTCAAACTTCCATGAAACATAATATTGAAAAGATGTTGGTACTTAAAGTGTATTAGATGGCCAGTTGTCTCATTTACTGCATGATTAGTTTTGGTTGAAAGGGGGAGTTGAAAATGCAACTTTTCAGTTTGTTAAATTAATTATTTCATTCAAGCATTATTACCACATTTTCACAAAGTACTTGTAAAAATCTGATGTTGTGAATCTGCTTTACTGTAGGCTAATTACACTGTCAAAGTTTCAATGACTGGTTTTGAACTAAATAATGGCAATGATGGACAGATGAGATTTAGCCAATGAAAAATGTTGATGTGTTTGGTGGGAAACAGTCTCAGACTTCTATGAACTCTTTCAATAACTAATAAAGACTCCAACAACACTGATACAACTGAACTTGTCTCATCCTACACACTTCTCTTATACAGACTCCCCACATCCTTCCATCCCCAGAAATAATTGGAATTAACATTAACAGTGAAGTCCCAGGTCCAGCAGACATGAAGATTGCAGAAGTCATTACTGATCATTACTGATCAGCAGAACCATATCAATCCTTATATGGAATGTAATTACACAAAACGACCATGAGCCAGGCTGGCAGAGCCAAGATTTACTTATTTACACATACAGAATTAGTAGATGTGAATTGAAACTTTTGATTTTCATACCCAAAAATCACATGTGCAAGGAGCTGGTCAAAGTAGAATGGAAAACAATGCAAAATGTCTTAATAAAATTAGACTGCTGATATGTTAAATGAACACAAGTTTTCACCATATACTGACTTGAATGTATTATTATAGTTTTGAACTGGGCTAAATATCCCTTAAAAAGCTAGAAATGCTTCTAACCTTTTAAGAAATTATTTATTGCCAGGAGATTTCCTCTTAATCTGTGTGTGCCTTTCATTTATGGACCTAATGAGTTTTCCTGCTATAATTAGTTAGAGCTGCATGCTTTAAGTCTTTCCCCAAAAGTTTCCCATTTGTCATTTCAGTCATCATTTTATAGCCAAGCCAGTATAAATTGTTATTATTTCAATTCTTCATATTTTCGGGTTTATATTTACCCTGTAAACATCCATCCATCCATCCATTTTCTTTACCCGTTTGTCCTGTTAAGGGTCACGGGGAGATGGATCCTATCACAGCGGTATTATTATTATTNTTTACCCGTTTGTCCTGTTAAGGGTCACGGGGAGATGGATCCTATCACAGCGGTATTATTATTATTATTATTATTATTATTATTATTATTATTATTATTATTATTATTATTGCAACAACGCACATGGAAAGGCATTACATGGAGAGTCCCGTTGCCCTTGGACCCCTCCCCCTCAGTCGCCTTTGGTGATTATCGCAATAATTATTCCATTTTATCGCGGGCGCTCTGCCGCCGGAAAACTGCCCTTTTGATTGACAGACTGCCGCCCTTCTGACCCTGCGCAGTTCATCTGTAAATATTTCATCGTCTACTACTTGTGCTCTTTACTTCCCGTTCAGGCCTATTTATTCTTTAATTGAGAGAAAGAAGTGTGTGCGTGTGTGTGTGTGTGTGTGTGTGTGTGTGNGGGGGGGTGTCCTTAATACAGCCAAAGTAAATGATGCATGATTAATTAATGTATTAATTGCCAAGAAAGTGAATGGGTGTCAGACAGAGGGATTCCTGAACTGCTGCTCTTATCAATTTATAATCGGAGCTGCTGAATAAACTGTCTCTGTGTGTGTGTATGTGTGCGTGTGTATGTATACGCTCGAGTCATAATTAAACCAGTGAACCAGTGTAGTTTTTTTTTTTTTTTTTTTTTTNTTTTTTTTTTTTTTTTTTTTGGACATAGTTAATCCTGAGAGACTAAATGGATTTCAGGCGTCTGATGACGGGGAGTGACTAATCAATCAATTGGGTCAAATAGGCTATTGGGTCAAATTTGCTAACAGGCTGTAAACATTGGTGATACTATTGTAAACCGCTTTAAACTATTTTAAAGCAGGAATGCCCTGATAAACTTAAGTGTTAGTCATACTGAACGTAAAATGTCATTATAATAACCTGATTTTCTAATGAAGGAACTCTGCAATTCTCTTCCAGCTAAAATCATGAGATGCAGGCTCCAGAACAACACTCTTTAAAGGCTAAAATATGCAGTTAAATCATGAAATATGCCTTCCAGGTTTTGACAGATTTGAAGGAGTTCATTTTTAAAAATGAACTCCATTTTCAGCATCATCTAATGTTACACTTTGTAAGATGGGATAGCGTAATGATTATTCGATTATTATCGAATCTAAATTATTTCATAAGCTTATTGGGGCATGTTTACTTGCAAATGGACTGATTCAGTCAATTCATTATCTCACTTATTTCAAAGCCAAATTTAATTTTTAATAAAAGCCAGTATCTTCCTCTATCTTCCTCTTAATTCTCAAACAGATTTATCTTGTTTTTCAGTATTATTGGGTTTGACTGATCTCTCGCTCTGTTGGCTGTAATCATTTTCAGAATTATTTCAATAAGTCCGTTTTTGTCTTTAACAGCATCCTTCCTCATGGCTCCGACTCAGAGAGCGAGGCACACTTAGGGGTGTGGCTACTGCCTGTTTCTCCACGTGATTGGTGGAGACGTGCAAAGGGAGGGATTGAGGATCCACCAATAGGGAGTAGCCTTTGTGGCAGTTGTCCGATATAGGAGCTGGAGACAAGGAGCATCTATATCATAAGAGTCATTTACAGAAGAAAAAGAGAGGGGAGAGCTGCAGGAGCCCAGGACTTACCTCTCCTTCTGTATTTCTGCTTTAAAACCTACCAGAAAAAAGCTGCGATCCAAACACGTCCATCTTTTCTTCTAAACTATCCACACCTGGCAGTTTTTTTTTTCCTCACTGAGGTGTTTCTTTATTTTTCTTTTTTCTTTTCTTTTTGTTCTTTTAAAACTACTAAAACGGAACCGAACCAGAAAGACGGACAACGACCCTCCTAACCGCAGCAATCATGATGTCAATGAACAGCAAACAGCCTTTCAGTATGCACCCCATGCTCCATGAACCCAAATACGCTCCTCTGCACTCCAGCTCGGAGGCCATCCGCAGGGCCTGTCTGCCCACACCATCGGTGAGTCAAAATTCAAATGTCCCAGACTTGCTGCAGCTGCTGTCATTTGCCACCAAAAACTTCCAAAATCCAGAGCTTGTGTCTGCTGAAATTCCAGGAACAAAGCAGAGTAATAATTAATGGCTGACGAGATATTAGTAATTATTAGGCTATTTGCTCAAAATGATAATTTGGGCAGATGCAGGTGCAATAAGTAACTTATTAGACGCAGGCTACCAAATTATTGCGCACAGACCCACAGAGGGGGCTCTGGATGTTCCCCAAATATGTCTTCATTCAAATACGGTTTCCAGATTATTTTCGACAGTTTTGCTTGACTGTACATCAGTATCATGTTTTATTATTATAAAAATCTAACAATATCATAATTTATAATCACCAAGAAAATCTGAGAGCAAGCAAATTGTGTAGATTAGACGTTACAATGAAAGAAATCTATGTATAAAAGATTACAAAGAGATGAAATACAGAATGAGTGAAATGTGTGAAGAACAGGATTTGACGGGATTGGTCAAACAGCAGCACAAGAGCAACACACACACAAAAAGGATAAGTAATCCCATAAAGTGCATATCTGCATGAGAGGATAAAGTTGCATAAGTCACACGTCTCTAAGAGGCCAAAAAAACAAAACAAAAAACAAAAAACGCATTCAGGTAAGTGTGATGCTAAAAAACTCAAAGCTGAAAAATGATGAAAGAGTGAGAGAAAGTAAGTCAGAATGTAATGTCAAAGCGCCTGTTATCTCATGTTGTCTCATTCATATTCAACCTCACATTCGTCTCATTTCATTGTCTGCAGAAATTATTCAGGAGATCGTAAATATTAATTTTAAATGAATATCCATCTATACCGATACACTTTCAGGACGTTGGACAGACACGAAAATGACCGAGATGCAGTAAATGCCAATTTGTAAAGAAGTTAAAGTTTGTTTTAAATTATTTGTGGCTAAGTAAAGATAAGTTGTTGTCTGTGCAGTTAAATTGCAAAAGCCCAAAGCTCTTTGCGTAGTGAAAACAATGCGTAATTGAAATGTAACCAAATCATGCAGCATAATATTTGTGTAAAAACTTAACCCATCGCACAGAAAGAAAATGTGGATTTAAAGTTGAAAGTTTTCACACATAAAGGAGGGAAGATTGTAAAGAAAATTATATATACCTGACCGGTTAACCGGTTAGGCCTGCACATTTTGTCGTATTTCCAACTTTCATGTCGAAGCTACTCTTCCAGTGGCTTCATTTTTCATTTTGTTGTACAAATAAGAACAAAAATTAAAAAAAATAATAATTTTTGACATCATATTTCATGGATTTGTGACATCAATGCTTTATGCATTTAAGTATAAAAATCCAGTTTCTGTTATCATAAAGAATAATAGAAGAGTTTGCTTGTAATGAAAGCACAGTCAGCACATTAGATTAGTTACACTATGATTACGTGTTTGAGGTCGATGATTTGTTTGTTTTTGTTAGTTTCCTCTCTTAATAACCGGCCTGGGTTCTCTTCCTCTTGCAGCTTCAGGGCAACATCTTTGCGGGCTTTGATGAGACTTTGCTGCAGAGGGCCGAGGCTCTGGCCGCCGTGGACATTGTGGCCCAGAAGAGCCACCCGTTCAAACCAGACGCGACCTATCACACTATGACCACCATGACCAGCATGACCTGCACACCCACCTCCTCCTCTGCTCACCTGCATCACCCATCAGTACTCACCTCCCATCATCACCCGGGCCACCATCAGCCGGCTCAGGGCCTGGAGGGCGACCTGCTAGACCACCTCACACCGGGCGGCATCTCACTGGGAGGCATGACCGGCTCAGATGTCTGCTCCACGGCTTCTCACACCGCCCACGCCGCTCACATGTCCGCCATCAACCACATGCAGCACCACCACCACCATCAACAGTCCATGAACATGCACCCGCATGGGTTAGGCTCCCACAGCTCCCTGGGGCCCGGCAGCGGAGACACGGAGCCAGATCCCCGGGAGCTGGAGTCGTTCGCCGAGAGATTCAAACAAAGGAGAATCAAACTCGGGGTGACCCAGGCGGACGTGGGCTCCGCCCTCGCCAACCTCAAGATCCCTGGGGTTGGATGCCTGAGTCAGAGCACAATTTGCAGGTTCGAGTCCCTGACGCTGTCTCACAACAACATGGTGGCCCTGAAGCCAATCCTGGAGGCCTGGCTGGAAGAGGCGGAGCGGGCGCAGAGGGAGAAGATGTCCAAGCCAGAGATCTTTAACGGCGGCGACAAAAAGAGGAAACGCACGTCCATCGCAGCCCCTGAGAAGCGGTCCCTGGAGGCTTATTTCGCTGTGCAGCCAAGGCCCTCGTCGGAGAAGATCGCCGCCATAGCTGAGAAACTGGACCTGAAAAAGAACGTAGTCCGGGTTTGGTTTTGCAATCAGAGGCAAAAGCAGAAACGAATGAAGTTTTCTGCAACGCACTAAGACCAGCGGGGGGAAATCTGCGGATCTCTTCCCCGGTTACCGAGACAAATCACAAACACTGTCAGAAAAAGAAGGTACACCGTTGTACCTTTAATTAGCAGGGCTGTTGGAGACTGGTGCAGACAGCAAAAATTATATCCATCTTAACAAGTCATTACTTCTTATTGGCTAGATGACTATTATTTTCTTTCAGGAAGTTAAAATGTTTGCACTGCTCTGTTGCTTATATTAAAATGAATCGACATGTCTGAAGATTATTTTAAGATTTGTTTGGATCAAGAATAACTTTTTCATTACTAAATGAAATGCGTCTTTTGTTTCAAGGTCAACACATGAAATGAAAAATGAAGGTGCTTTGAAAAGTAAAACTGTGCTATCACCTCATTGAAAGAATTTACTTTTTTATTGAAGAAAATGGTATTTTATGACTAAACAAAAAAAATGGCTTGTTAAGATGGGCGTCTTTACAGTGTTGTATCACTTACAAATGGAGCAGCATTCATAGCCATGTTTTTTTCACCAATGTCTGATTTCCACTTGTGGAGATGATTTCGCAGCAAGTATTTAAACAGAGAACAACTCTAAAAGCTGATGCATTTCTGGAGTGTTCCAGCTGAAGACATGGGAAGGCGCGGATGTGGGACACCTGAGGACCACATCATCACATCATGTTTTTAGGGTTCAGCCTCACCCAAATAGATTCAGCGGTGTACCTTTTTATTCTGACACCAGGAGTGGGACAAAGACTGAGACCCTGTCCAAAAACCTGAAACTCTCAAAACAGGTCGATACTCTGAAATACAGAAGATGATCACCATCGTGGCAGAAACAGAGGGGAACGATGCTCTGTCCCATTTATTCACATGGCAATTATTGTACAAAAATAAGAATAATAATGACGGGAAAAGAGGAATAATTATTATCCTCTTTAGTCGGAATAGCTTTTTTATATTTATCATTGTACATATTTGTGAATAGGTTGCACCCACGTGTGTGGAAAAGCTCATTGAAATGTATTGAATTTTCGCTGTATTTTCTCCCTGGTTTTTGTTTCTAGAGGCGATTGAATCGTTTTGGGGACGGACTAAATTATGGGCTATACAATAACTCCAGTAATCCATTGCATGGTTAGTGGGAGAGAGGCGTTTTATGTTCAAAAATATGAAGATAAACCCAAGTGAATGCATTGCAATAAGAGACACACACGAACACATACGGACAGAGACGCACGAATACACATTCACACGGTATAGCTGTGTGTCTACCTCATTACTCAAGTGTTGGCACATTCATGGTGATTTAAAAACACACCCACGCTATAAAAAATAATAATACGAGTAGGTTCCTTCTTTTTGTTTATTCAATGTGTTTTTCTTTTCCTTCCTCTTACACCGTTTAATGGTGAATTAGGCCTATAGAAGACGTGTAAACCTGTTGTATGTTGAAGTTCACTGCAATGATGCTTTGACAATCAAATTATTAAGTTGTGGAACTTCCCCTTGTGTCATACACATGAAAACGAATATTTTTCGATTATTATTATTATTATTATTATTATTATTATTATTATTATTCACTGACACCTTTGTGGAGCGCACTTTGTAGATATTGTGAAGATGGTACATAGTTGGCCTTATTTATACATATTTTCCCACCACGTTTGTTTTATTTTCGTTATATTGCCCTTATTTATTTGAACTTAATTTATTTCGGAGAAGAAACACGACTTATATTTCATTTGTGAAAGTGTGCTTTAAATGTGTCTGTGTAAGCGACAGAAGCTGAAATAAACCATGCACGTTTTACTTCATCATCTCACAGACTTTCTTTGGAAAAAGTTTTACTTTGGCTCGAAATAATGGTAGTACAATAAAACTATTGTGTGTAACTTTCAGAAATAAAAATAAGGAATCAAGTCAAACATTATAGGAACTTGGGAAAGCATCTTGTTAGCGACCATTTTAGCAATGATAAATTTATGTAAAATACATAAATTTGAAATAGTGAAATAGTGTTGATGTAAAAACATGGGCCTAAAAAAAGTTTTGTTACTGATGGTCACTCTTTTATCACCAAGGCACAGAGGTGTTAATGGTCCTTTATCCTTTATTTTTAAGATTTAATGGAGCAGTGGAATATTAGCTTTCAAAGGCAGCCTGTGTGTGTGTGGGGGGGGGNAGGGGGGTACAGTAGGCAGTCTGTCTTTCTGCAAAGAGATAAAAAGGGAGAAAAGGAGAAGAGAGGAGACCAGCTGCTGCTGTGAAACAGGAGAAGGCTGGAGGTGAAGGAGGTCCGTCTGAAAGCTGCTTCCAGCGCTGATGAATAGGATCTGATACTTGAGTGACTCTAATATTGATCAGCTTTGCTGGCTATGAAGAACACACTGCTCCATCACCTCATGACACACACACAGACCTATTACTTCTCACGGTTTTACAGCGCACAAACTCTCATTTATTAGGTAAAAACTTCAGCACCATTTAAAAAAAAAAAATTATTTATAGTTTACTAGCAAACTTAGAAGAAATCTGTCTGGAATATGAATAAAGTAGAAATTACAGTTACTTTCAGTTCAATTCAGCTCATTTGTCATTACTGTAACAAATAAAAAAGAATAAATTATAGAGACTGTAGAACAGAAATAACTGTGAAATTACTAAATACAATTTAGGGCTATGGAGACTAAAAATTAGGATATTGTGCAAAAAGTAGTAGTGCAAATAACAGAACAACAGCAAAACTAAAATAGAGACTAGATAATGCATAAATTATATGATATACATATGATATTGATAGCTAATAGATAAACTTGACAGTAATTAATTGATGAGTCTTTTTTTATCTGCAGAATAACACAATAACAACTAAAATAAATGTATTAATATTTTTCTGATGGAATAAATGTTTGAAAATATAGGCCTTTATACTATGTTTACAATTAGGATCTGCTGAGAAACATTTTTAATACAAGTCACTATCTTTTCAGCTATAATTAAGTGAATATACCTGTAATGCAAAGTTTATTTAGTTTAAGCAGCTGAAATAACTTTTGTAGGGAAAAAAGCAGCACATTTTCTTCTTTAATTCTGGAAGACAAATTAATTAATCAATTTCAACTTTTCTTCAGTTTAGAAGAACACACTCCCCATCCTTCCATAAAGGTCTAATAGCTTCCTACTTGTTTAGGCTGCTTTTTGCCTTTTTGAGTGGATGTCAGTCTGATGTTACGCAGGGGGGGAAAAAAAAGAAGTTTAATCATAATTATTTTTGGCATCCATAAAAAGTTTGTATAATTAAAACTCCAGTCTTTTCATATCTAAGTGGGAAAACATCTTGGCCTTTGCCTGGCTGACAAACAGCTGCTAATGTTTACCCATCCAATACATCATCACACCTGAAGCTTTGTGGCTTCTGAGCATTTTATCCAAGATAAAATTGCACAGTCACCTTGGAGTGTCATAATGCCAAGGCTCTTTGAATGTGTCTCTCCTCTCTTAAGTTCACACAGCTTTAAAATTAAGTATTTATTCACAGTTACTCCAAAAAATAAAATGATACCATATTATTTAGAGACAAAATGGTCAATGGACACCATGAATGAATCAATCAATATATCCATCCATTTCTTTTTCTCATCAGCTCAGCAGGTGGTTTTGGCTCATAAACCCATTATTAATGAATAATAAATATCCGCTGTTATGATACTATTGATTTTTGCATGTGTTTGTTAAGAAGACACTTTTCTGTGTTGTATAACAGCAGATCAGGCCTCATCCCCTTGGACCAAACCCAATACAGGCCTATAAAAAATAGGTCCCGTCCTATTGGGCCCAGGGACTCCTTAGGATTAAATCAGTTTTACCACACTCTTCACTTCGACTCTTTGGACTGATATATCAGATCAACATTAGCCTTTCAATTTAAAAAATGCTATAAATATTAGATGGCAGTCAGTTGTCCAATGTCATCTTCTTTAGGACATTTGAAGAAGATTAATGATGGACTTTTGAAAGTTTAGAGGATGAATATTGCCCTTGTTGTGGGTGTTTGAGTCAGCTTACACTGGGTGTGATGATAAAACACTTGATTACTTTGATATTTTAAGAATTTATTGGGAAAAAATGAATTTAAATAAATAACCTCTAAATGTATTAGATAATGAATGTATTTTAATACTTTACAAAGTCATATAACATGGAAAGTCTAAAACTGATTGCAAATATGAGTTCAACAGAATTCAGGATGAACTTAACTTTGGTCCATATGTCCAAAATATTCTACTTCAATACACTTACTGTAATATGAATTTCATACAATCACCATATTCTGGCTAAGATTGAATTTTTCAGCAGCCTTAATGACATATTAAGCACAAAAAGTTATATCCTTAAGAAAGGGGAAAAAGAAGCCTCACAGTGTGCATTTGTCAATTTTACTGACATTTCTTGCCTGCCAGACACTGGCTGGCATGTTGGTCTGTAACAAAGAATGTAGTACATGGCTTCATCAAAGTTTAATCATCGAGCCGCTCTCCAATTGAAGCCTATAAATTATATATAATTGACCATGTAATCAATGTGAACACTGTATCAAGTTTTTCTGAGCTGAAGTGACAGATTGCAAATATACTATATAAAAATAACTTAGCAATATGCCTGTAATATTTCTGTGGAGATTTAGAAGCTGATTTCATAGTAAAGTGACCTTATAGCTATTTTATTTTATCTCCAATTCCAACACTGTTATATTCTAAAACATCCCATACAATGTATAATATCTTTTTGCCACATTAATATGAATTTAAGATAATTTTTGTGCATAATGGTCTATAAATATACAGCAGTGACTTGCTGTATTTTTGGTGTGAGACAGGTATGTTGATATTTTCAGTATCTTTATAAAATTCACTACAGGATTAATATAGGCCTGCTTTGCGTTGGTTACTAGGATGTCATGCAGACTGGCTGAAAATGTTAGTAATGACCACAGAGATGATAGGTCATTGTGACATGGTAATGTAAGAGTTCATGAACAGACTGTGGCTGAAAATGAGTCATGACTCAGATCTCCACATAATGATTGGTCCCTGGATGCCACAGTTACCCCAAATGGTCCTGATTGTCCCTCAGCTGCTCTGTCAGAAACAGTCTCTCATGTTAAGAATCACCACCAAAATCATGTACAAATTGATTTTTTTTTTTTTTTAAGTGTTCTTATTTTAATTACAGGATCTTCACCAGCAAGAAACAAGAGTAAAATACTGAAAAAAAGACCTTTCTGTTCCTCCATTGGTTGGTATTTTCCATGTGATCTGGCCTCTTCCAGACTCCACCCTGGATAGTGGCTGTTTTTCTTGGGGATGAGCAGATAAAAGAGCTTTTCCCAGGATGACCGTAGTTAATTGTTTGATTTAAATAATTAAGAAATGGGAGGCCTCATTTTCCTCTGCTGTGTTTTCCTGAGTTGGTTCTAAACAAGAGCAAGTCAGACTGCAGCTTTCCCTTCAGCTCAAATCCACACACACACACACACACACACACACACACACACACACACACAGACTTCCATCTCTCTTGTTCTGTCATTCTCAAACTTCAGTCAGCCTTGATGGTTACCGAGGGGAAATGATGGTAATATACAGCCTCTCTGTTAGCTTTTAGCTGACGCACACAGCAGTGAGTAAAGGAACTAATAATAAGTTAATGCACCTCATTGTTCAACTCAAAATGCCTACTTCAAAGAAAACACTGAGTTATTTGGAAAAGTGTCTGTTGCCAGAATTATGAATGATCACAACAAAAACACCAGAACCCAAGTATCCCAGATAAGTTATTTGCACCACTACAACATGCTAACACTTCAGCATATCCTCTACTGATAACAGCAGATTATGTGCCATTATCTGAAATGCGTTAAGACACAACTTAAATTATACAACCAAACTTGAACTCACGTAGGCAAACCAATCATTCTTAATCTTGGTTTAGAAGTGACACTGACATAAGGAAGAAAACACTTTCAACAACCACCATAAGAAAATTTCTCACATGCACCATACCTTATATATTTTCAGTTTTCTTATGTGAGACATAATTTCCTGCTCAGAAGCCAGTAAGACAGAAGTTCTAGTGGGAACAAACTATCTGCTATCACGATATCTTCCAATGTTCTCCTCCAGCATCCTCACAGCACTTCCACTGATAAAGCACACAAAGACTTTTATGATGTTAAGATAGTTTTACATAGAGTGAGTGAGCCATTTATGAGAAAATGATAAGAAGCTCACACCTCTGAGACGTAAGAGTACTCTGCAGAACACATGGGCATGCAGAAACTACATTGTCTGACACTTATTACAAATAAGTTTATAGGAGCATTGCAGACGCCAGGTCTTTTGTAAGGCTAAAAGCGTTGCCTTGTCCATCATGTCATGTGGGAATGGAGTCAACGTGAAATTTTTACATAAAGGGATAGACAAAATAACAAGCACAACATAATGCAACAACAACACAAAATAGAACTTCAGGCGATACATTCTAAATAACATGCTGACATTATAATGTTCACACAGCTGGATTAAAATGTGTATATTTTACTTGCACGATGAACTTTGTCAACCCAACGCTACCTGAACCTGGAAGTATTGCTGAGGTGTGTAAGGAGCTATGCGACAAGATTTATGCTACAAAGAAAACAAGGCATCTCATTTAAATATGATCCAATTTATTCCATCACTGTAAAATCAAACAGTCACGATAGAAATATCTGGGTAAAATCCGTATTTCAGACATACTGTAAATATAGGCTGTTAAACACTTAAATCCCACCCAGCCCTGTAAGTAATTATACCACATATGGAACACAATGCTGTTCCTTTGATTTGTTTTGGACAAGTCTAATAACAATAAATCTTTTCCTTTATGATGCAATTATCCACTTTAAAGTACCAAATAGTGCTAATGGCTGAAAAGCCTGAACAGTTTCACTACACAGAAACCTAATATGTCATCACCAAAGTGTGCACTCTTCAAGCCTGAATTTCTTCTTCTTCTCAGTGTGGGATGACAAAGAGCTTCAGCCTTTTGAGCCTTCAGAATACACTTATATGTCACTCTTAAATTTGAATTCACGTCTCCCATGTTTTAAGACATTATTCACAGGCAACGTCTGTGCCAGGCACCCGAACTTCAATTTGCAAACTGGCCCTTTATGCAACACTACAAGCATTCAATTTGAAAACATGCAAGTGATAGTCAAGCTCATTCAGCACCAGGGGAAATCGTAAACGTGGAATCAGTGGAAAACTGCTACATTTTTTGGTTTCTCACAAAGACACATTTGGCTGGCCACTGCATTCTGATAGCAGGAAAACCACCCAAAAGGGACCCACAATATCTATACAAATAAGTAGTAGATGCTGTTAATTCCACCCTCTTTCAGATTACTCCATCCACTCCTCTCTGGCTTGTGTTTTCCATGAAGCGAGGAAGCGCATTTTCATAAATAGACCTTGGCCATGCGCTGCAGCTATGAAATTTTAATGAAGCTCAGAGTCTTGAGTGCAGCACCAGGGCCTTGGAGAATCAGCCCTCTGTTACATTACTATGGCTCTCTCTCTCTCTCTCTCTCTCTCTCTCTC
>VXCM01000019.1:284528-326662 GCA_014773175.1 Lucifuga dentata | reverse complement strand
ACACACACACACACACACACATGAATGCACACATACACTCATGCACAAATGAGCCACAGACAACACATGGAAATGGAATTGCACATGGAAATGTTCAATTCTGGTGATGCAATATTTATCAGTGATGTTGATACAGTAGATAAATATTTCGTTTCAGCCATCTGAGGGGGTGTTCTGTTTTTGGATACAACACACACACCAGCACAGACACACACACACACACACACACACACACACACACACACACACTAAAAGCAGCTGTTTTGAAGCTATAGTGCTTCTCCAGTGTCATCCTCTATCATCTCCTTGTGAGGTGAAAGCTGATCACAGAGGTGGATGAAAGACGTAAAACACCAACAAAACTAACAATAATCGATACTTCTGTTTAAACTTAATGGGGGTTTCTCTATAGAGGATCTCCTTATAGGGGGTTCCTATAGGAAGGTCAGAGGTCAGGCAAGCTCAACCACATATCAGGTGCATTGAAAATCTTTGTCTTGTTCAAGGGATCTTCAGAAAATGGGAAACTGAACATCTTGAAAATATATATTTTTTTTTAAAAATGTAGGGTTTTCAATGTCTTTGAGCAAGGACTGAGTGGGTAGATGGGTGGTGGTCGGGGATCATGGTGATATTATGCAAATTAGACGGTAATTAAAACATGGCGGCCATAATTAGAAACATTGTATAACTAATCAGGCCTAATGAGCATCGGGGGCGGGCAAGGCGGTGATCAAACAGCCGAGTTATGAGGCTTAATGGGCGGAGAGGAGGATGACAGTCCCACCGTTCACCACCGTCCACGCCGTATTATTCAGCACTGAAATATAACGTTTTCTTGTTAAAATAATGGGAAAATATCAAAATGTATGAAAAAAATAGACCATATCTGGAAAGGAAGAGGGGTAAATGTGAGAGCTTTTGCCATTATTATTATTATTATTATTATTATGATTTGCATATGTGTAATAGCATGTGCATATGCAAACAAAATTATTACCGAATTCATTGCATAAATTCCCGACATGATGAAAAATTCAATGGCATGAATTATGAAAAGCGTAACAATATCGTAGTCTTAATATCAATATTTACACAACAGGAATCCTGTATCTTGGGAAAGTCTTCTTGAAGAAGAAGAAGAAGAAGAAGAAGAAGAAGAAGAAGAAGAAGAAGAAGAAGAAGAAGAAGAAACCTTAAAAAACAAAACAAAACACGGGTCTCTCCTGTTTCCAGATGTAATTAAATTAAGAGAGAGAGAGAGAGAGAGAGAATAAAAGCAGAATCATAAAAATAAAAATATCGTAGAGTCCNTTAAGAGAGAGAGAGAGAGAGAGAGAATAAAAGCAGAATCATAAAAATAAAAATATCGTAGAGTCCGGCCACAATTTTCTTTTACTATTATTTATTCAGTTGAAACCTTAAAGGGGTTGAAAAGTAAAGCCTACAAATGGACGAGTTTCTCGTCGGTTTATAGACCGACATCCAATATGAAATTAAACTTTAACTCCTATTAAAAGCATAATATTTCCTTCAACACTCCCCTTCCCTTTTCTGTCTCGATTGTGTCAAGCACACGTTAAATATGAGATTTCAATTCTTATCAATAATGTAGCATACAGCCAGCATTTAAATATTAATTTCGCGTTTATAGACTACAGTATATTTGCTGCGTAAAGTTAAAATGAGTCGTATTTTCTGTTAAAATTACACAGAAGAAATATCTCCTCCAATGAAAAAGCTGCAGGCATTTCTGTCGTTTCCTCTTCTACCTGCAAGCAGCATCTTTATTTAATGTGCGCGAGAGGAGAGGGCCTCCCCCACACACACACACACACACACACACACACACACACACAACGAACACACACTTCTGATACGCGTAAACACACAGGCATACATATTGTATATATCACCGCACACATTCCTCACTCACGTACACGCAGAGGGAGGAAATAATCATATTTACATAATACATTTGTTTATCGATCATTGAACAGAAACTATGTATAGATAGACTATTTAGTAATGACCATGTAATACCAAACAGGCCTCAAGAAATTATTTATATATAATAATTTGTATATAATTTGTATTTGTACAATAATAATTTGTATCATTTTTGTATATGCTCACAGGTTAAGCTGTAATAACGCGAAAAATGAAATTATATGATCTATTGCACACTTCATCATCGTGGAAAAATATTAGAAATATATAAAAATGTGTTTGTTAAAAATGTGTTTGTTTGTGTTATTATTATTATTTATTAATTAATCAATAATTTAATATTATTTTCATTATTATTATTGTTGCTGCTGATGCTGTTGCCTTCGTAGTTTCCATGGTGATGTTTTATTTATTAATTTATTCATGTTCATTAAAAAAAAAAAAAAAAAAAAAAAAAAAAAANACGAACACACACACACACACACACAGGAATTACTTATCCAGCCGTCCTGTCCAGTCGCTGGGATGCACATCATCACCGCATCGCAAATAAGCATCAGCAGCTTTATCAGGCTGCCGGACCGTGACGGCTCGGTATATGACATTGAGCTGCTGTTTTTAAGAAACATCAGAGCAGTTAACGGGACGGGAGCGTCAAACAGAAAAATACAGCTTCAAGATCAGACACAATCCAAGACAGGGAGGAGAAAACTTGGGTCATTTTTGCTGTTTAATTTTCCCGAAAAACCCGACTCACCCTTCTGAAAGCAGAAAACCATCCAGAAAAGCCAATGCAACTTGCCATTTTGAAAAACGTCTGAAAGGAACAAGATATAAATACCAACTTCCACTTAACTCAGAGAAATATGTTCAAAGAGTAGCGCTGGTATGGGTTTCTCTAATCATGTCTCATCAATAATGTATTTTAAAACTGTCAGGATGCCCGAAACGCAGACCGGCTACAACTTGAAGCCCCGTTTCACGGACGGACACCGGCTAAACTTCAGCGTTTAGTTACAGTACAATTTTAATGAAATTACACTTATTGAGGGCGGAGAGGAAAATTCTGGTTTCAACAGGATGAAAAGCCCAGATGCTGTAAATGAATTTGAGCCCATAGCTGCATCTCTCTGAGGTCCATTAAATATAAACCTCATTTATGTAGCTCGTTTACAAACAATTAGATTAGATTACATTATCTGGACTTTTCCCAGAGGAAAATGTGTTAGCCAAGAACAGGAAACCTGTGAACACAGCACCATAGAGGCAGTGGAATTAATAAAGTAAATAAATAAATCAGTGTAAAGATTTTTGCCTGACTGATCATCTCTACCTTGTTTGCATTATCAATTACAGCAAAAACATATATGAAGAAATTTAAATAACACTATGCATTTCACATTATCGTTGACAGATGTACATAATAGCTACAGATGGAGGCAAACTTACGCACAGTACAAAACAAATTAGTAGTATATGTCATATCAAATATACTGGCAAAATATAAACAGGACTCAGAAATGTCACATTGGCAGCAGAGCAAATTACTTTTAAATTACATTAAATTTGTTTTAGTTCATATCAGTGGTTTTCCTCATGAGGATCACAGACTAGAGACTGTGGTTTGCAGTGTATTGTTGCACCTCGGCCTTTTCAGCATATCTATTTCCTCCAATACACTAGGAAAATGCAAAACTGCAATACTGGATGAACAACTCAGAATTGGGCTGCTGGGCCACTGATTAAAAAGAAATTCATCTTTACAGCAGTCCCTTTCAAATGCAACAAACTGACAGAAACCAATAATTGCTGTGTGTATGAAGGAGGATGGATGTGTGGCTATGAGGGTATATAGTATATGGTTGGTTGGAGTTTGTGTTTAGGGATTTGCTCCTTGTGGATTGAGTTGCTTTACTTCTCTGCCCTATTTATTCTCTCTCTCTCTCTCTCTCTCTCTCTGCTCTGGAAGCTGCTGCTGAAGGGCTGCATGAAGCACTACTTTCTTGTCTAGGTGATGAATAATGCAGGGCTCAGAGGCCAGAAAGTTTCCAGTTAAACACCAATTTGCTTAACCAGTGTTTCCAGCCTCGGCCAGCTCCACTCACTATAGTGGGATCTGGACTGCCCTTTGGTAATTAAGGAAAAGATCTGTGTCTGCAGCAGAGGAGATCCTTCTGCACTGCATGTGGTCAGGGAAAGGTCGCCCTGGCATCAACTCAAAGTGTGTGATTATTTATGAAGCAGAAATGTAAAGAGGACCACATCAGCAAGTAGAAGGTGGAAAGCATCAAATGCACCGTTGAGATGATTTTGATGTTTCTAGTTGTCATTGACGTCTGTATGAAGACCAACATGTACTGAAAATGCTATAAAAAGTCAAGCATTATTGAGAGTGAAATATGACCAGAACTACCTTTACCTTTAACATTACTGTTTTTTTAAGTATCATGTGTATCAAACTTATCAGTTTTTCATTAATAAAATACATATTTGATCACAATAAAAAGAAAATAAATGAGATTGAGTGAAGATAAAGTTAGCAATGGTTACTTAAAAAAAATGTTTCATAAGCCTTCATCACTGTCATGTTTTGTACTTCACTTCCCTCAGATCACCTGTGTGGGAGCAAATATGATGTTGAGTGTTTTAGTAATATACTATGTTAGAGGTCTTCTGGCAGCCCACAAACCCTGAAAACATGAACTGGATCTGGGGTTCATTCTTCCGGGTCAGATCACCCAAATTGGTACTGATCTCTAGTCTGTGCAAAATTTTCTTTCAGTCATAAACTGGAAAAGAATCTGAATCTGACAAAATTAGCAAAATATGCTCCACAATTAGTAAACTAATCAATTTACAGACATGAATGTGGCTTCTTGAAAATTATGCCTTAAATCACTGGCTATTTCCTGGCCAAATGCAGTTTCCCTCACATTTGCCAGCTCTGATAAATTTCACCATAAGCCCATTATTATATCTCTGTGCACTTATGGTTAGCTTCCTCATATGTGGCGAGCAGCAGCATTTACCGCAACATGATGCACGCACATACCCATTTCATGCCCAGATCAATAAATTTCGCCTGCTCCAAGCGAGTTTTCTTGGTAACGTGTCTGCAGCAGCTGTACATTCAAAATAAATATATATTCACTTTATGTTGAACGCTGAGGGTTCCATTGTGTTTCTTGTGTTTGTGGGCGCAGTGAGCCAAACTCTTGCGCAGCTTCCCTTCCGCTTACAGTATATGGCTGAACAATGGTACGCATGCTCACTGGGGTGGTTACCTGACCGCGATTGCATTTTTTTTTCCCCTTGTTTGCACACATATACATTAGGCTACAATGATCTGACTGTATAATGTGAGGATTTGGATTTAAATATTTTTCTGAAATATAAAAATGCTATGTCATTTCTGCATGTTTTAAAGTTATTAGATTCTCTTTTGGGGTGAGAATCGATAAATACCATAATAAATTGCCAACTTAAAAAGACTTAAGACTGTGACAATGCCATCATTTTTCACTCACAGTAGGATTTTTTTTTTTTTCTATTGAAGAATAGAACCCCATGACAGAATTCTTGATGTGCATAGCTGCCACAGAAAAACTTACCATTCCATCAGGGAAACATTCACTTGTAAGGCCAGTGGGACCCTGGAAGTTTGAGGATTTAAACGTACCAGCTGAGAGCCAATTTGTTTTTTTTCCAACTGCTTGAGAACTGGACATAGATGCACGTGCTCTATTTGGGCTTAAAAAGCATTACATCAACACCACTTTCTGGACTTGCATCTGGTCTTTTTTTTTTTTTTTTNTTTTTTTTTTTTTTTTTGGCTCTGTTTCAACTCAGGTTCAGGGTCTGTCAGATTCATTTTGGGTCTGGTCTGTTTAAATGGTTGGGTTCATCCTGGGTTCATAACATAGTTATGGATCAGGTCCAGGTTTTCAGACCTGTGATTTTTATATGTAATTTGTTTTCAGATCTTTCACAAAAGAGATCTTAATCTCAATGGCACAACCTGACAAAAAAAAAAAAAAAAAAAAAAANAAAAAAAAAAAAAAAAAAAAAAAAAAAAAAAAAAAAAAAAAAAAACAACCTATAGAAAAATGTGTAGAGTCCTCCTCTTGCTGCGTGATCTCACCTTATGTGAGTCAACATGCCACCTGGATCAAACAGATGCCATTACAGGGAAGAGTGAGGTCAGCACCCCCCACAACTTCTGGTTCACAAACAAGCAGCACAAGCCTGAACGCCAGGTCAGACGTCACACAGAGTCCCCGCTGAGTTGTGAGCAGCTCACCTCCCTTCCGGACAAGGATTAGAGCAGGAACATGGCTCTGTACCATGCGTAACGACTGCCTGCTGCCCTGGGTCCTTGTGTCAACTCCCCCCCTCCCCTCTTCAGTAATCAGCTTACGAAGGCGGGATGCAGAACAGAATCAGTCCTCCTTCACACCAACCCCCCAAAAAGNTAATCAGCTTACGAAGGCGGGATGCAGAACAGAATCAGTCCTCCTTCACACCAACCCCCCAAAAAGTAAACAGTGCCTCTCCGTTCCCTTGCCAATTGTTATTCATAGAGCAGATAAATATTTAATTCCATCTAAGGATACCTTTTGTTAACAGAATTACAGAACAAGCATTGCAGCCCATAAATCCCACAATGAATTCAAATTCTATTCGTTCTTCATTCGTGTGCTAGTTCTGTCCTTGTGCTTGTGAATGTGAGTATGCATGTGCATGTGTGTGTCACTCGGTTCGGTCTGTGTGGAGTGAAGAGGAGGAGAGCTAAAAAGAATAAGATGAGCAAATGCAGTAGGAGGTAAAGAAGGATGAAGTGATAGAGTATGAGATTGAAAAAGAAGATGAGGTGGGGTGGATAGGAAGCAATGGAAGAGGAAGAGTACGTATTGATGAAGCAGTGGCAGGCGAGTTGCAGACAAGGTACAGTATGAGGATAAAGACAGAAGGAAGGGGGTAAGGAAAAGATATGAGCAGATGTGGAAAAGGAAGAGGAAGAGCTGTAGGAGTAGAAGGAGATGAGGAACTAAAAGAAGAAAAGAAAAGAAAAGAAAAGAGGAACTAAAGGAGAAGGCATTGGAGAGGGAGGAGAAAATGTAGGAGATGCAAGAAGAGGAGAAAAAAGAAGAGGAGTGGGAGAGAAAGGTTGATGAGAATGAGGAATAGGAGAAAATGGAGGAAGGCGAAGAGGAAAAGAACACTAATCAGGAAAAGGCAGTGGCAAAGGAGTTGCAGGAGGAGGATGAAGAGAAAGAGGAAGAGAAGTGAGAGAGGCCTGAAGAAGTGAGGAGAAAGGAAAAGAAATGGGGGAAGAAAAAAAAGGAAGAGGAGCTACAGGAAGGCAAGGTATGTTCAAAGTGGTAAAGAAACAAAAGTCAAAACACAAGGAGGACTTACAAGACAGTGAGGATGCAGATATAGAAGATGTAGAAGGAGAAGGAGATAAGTGAGGAGGGAATACGTGAAGGCACAGGATGAAAAATAGGGTTAAGAAAGGAAGGGAAGGGGATAAAGGGACTGTGGGTTCCACTGACATGGAGTGTGGTGATCCAGACTCCCCCGTTCTGTTGTGTTGCTTTTGAGCCATAAATAATGGATTGATGACAGCTAACGAGAACATTAGCACTCAGATGGGCTTAATGAACACAGAGGCTATTAATGAATGTGGTCTGTGCTGATCTTAGAGAATAATACCTTGATCTTGTACACACACACACACACACACACACACACACACGCACGCACACACGTAGGCACGCACGCACGCACGCACACACACACACACACAATGATCAGAGGGGTCTTTGACATTGACTGCCTCTGAGGAACCAACATCAATTCATACTTAACTTGTGCAATTGCATCAATGAAACAATCCAACATCAATGACCCCATTTTCGATATAAACCACTCTTGGGGCCACAACGATCCCAAACCAAAAGACATAGAAACCTATTGATTCCAAATAAAGTTGTGGGCTTTGAATGCTGAGGCAGGGGCATGCTGGGAGTCAATAATTTCTCTCCTCTTTCTGTCTGTGGTTCATTTCAATTGAGGCATTTGTTTGGCCAGCCATCAGAGATTAAGACCTGTTGAGGCCACTGTGCGAGAACGCCTGAAGACTGTTGGCTCATGATTAAAGTTTAATCAGCCTTGCGTGCCGTTAATAATATTCATTCGCTCCTCTTTTTTTAATGAAATCCTTTTTTTATTCCCCTAAGCAGGACTGAGTGGATGGGTGGGTGAGTATGGGGTTCATGTTTCTCATGGAGCAAAAAGGTTTCAATTGGGCCTCTTTGATAGCTCTTAATAATATCCCCATGGTTGATGGATAAATCAAATAGAATGATGAGTCTTTGATTTATGTATTGGATATCAAACCAGTGTATGTATAACTGAGTTGAAGGAGATGGTTTGACTCATTTCTCTAGTTAAAAATAATATCCTTTGCCTGATCCAGGACCTTTTGAATTAGCGTGATCAGAAAAATTTCATCTAGCTCCACACATGAAGCAGCTGTCTTTCAGCTTGGCATGCAAAGCAGTTTGAGGTTTTGAGATGTACTAGGGATGGATGGTGACTTATGATCACAGAAGAGTGTGTGGTACATACACTTATCCAGAGCGACTGAAGGCATTTTCATACCTACAAGGTTTAGTCTGGCTAAATCAGACTTGGATACACTTTCCCACTTGTATGATTTGTTTGGGCAAGTCTGAACAGAGCAATCACAGTTGTATGTGGACTAAAACAACCATACCTAGACCATTTTGAGGAAGTGGTCATCTCAGTTCAGTCACAAATGCATTTTTGTGAGCACGAACTTGTTCTAAACCTATTACAAGATGATCTGCTGATCTAATATCAGAGAGTGCTCGGTGAGTATGGATAATCTACATTCCACCTTTGATTACCCACAGCCAATCAAATGAATGCCGTGACAAGGTCAGAACCTTACATGTGTTTGGATTAACTTGTTGAAGGTTTAGCATTTCGTATGTGCTCACTGCATGCTCCATTCTTCTGTTCAGCCGTGAAGGAAACATCTTCTTTGCAGAATGTGAAGTTGTCGTAAATGCATTTAAATTCAGCATGTTAGCGTAGCTTTGCTTGGTATTACTACCCACAGGATAACTATGGCTAAGAACATATGCCAATGTCATTATTCCATGTTACTGGGATACAGTAACTTCTTCCTGATCTTCTCATTCCTGGCCCTAGACAATTCTGAGCAAACAACAAAGTGAGCGTTCTCACTTGGTTTTTGTTGATATACTGTATTTTAGTTTGCTTTAATTTTTTGTCAGTGTGTAGCGAAACTGAACCAAGGAGTAAATGCAAAAAAAAAAGTAACAATTCATTTATGGATTCAGAGCAGAGAAAAAAGGATTGAATTACAGGTTTGAAAATGGGGTTATTGCTGCTGCAATAGCACATGACTAGGATAACCCACGTCACGTGATATTGTAATGTTTAATACAGTTCATAATAATTACATACATTCACACTTTTGGAATTTCCATCCATGAACTACAAATTCACAGCCATAGCCACTGATCATCTCTACTGTGTTATAGTGCCTTGATCAAGTGCACTTATTAGTTGTGGTTTTGGTACCCCTTGCATTGCAGAAATGACCATTACAGCAATACAGTATGGACTGTCAGTGAACAGGAAGGCAGAGTTCCCATTAAGTATGTAGAGTATGTATATGATGAGATATTTAATATTAATAGCTTTTATTAGCTTAATCCATGCTAGCATATTTATGATGGTCACCGAATGGAATTGAGTAGAGACATATTATGCCAGAAAATATCCATCTTAAGGATTTTCATCATGTCTTGACCATACTGCAGTTAAACAAAGACAGGCAGTATAGCCAAAACTAATTAGAAAAGAGAGCAAATTTGGATTTAGAATTTTGAAACTTACAGGTAAGTTTCAAAACAAATGTTAAATCTTACTGGTTGGTTGGAGTTTGCTCAGGTCAAGAATTACAAAAGTGGAAGTACTGGCAGCCTATCAGGTGAGGTAAGAGCATGTCTGTACACTGTCCTGATAAGTGAAAACACCTGTGTTTTCACTTATCACTGTTCACTGTGTTCACTGTGGGTTTACAGGGCATTTCAATGAAGTGGTTGACCATATGATCAAGAAGACACCTGGCTATGCACCCAGAACAACTGGGTGAGCATTGACGGGAGTATATGGAAATTTGGCAATTGCAAACTGGTAGGACAAAGGGATTACAAAACAAAATCAACAAAAATTAGAAGAAAAATGTAATGTAAAATGATGTTAAAAAGAAAAAGATCCTGTATTTGATGCTTCAAATTACCAGTCACGGGAAACAGGGCTTTTGTAGAGAGGTTGATATTAACAAAAAAAAAAAAAAAAAAAAAAAAAAAAAGTGTATTGTGGTAAATGAGGAGTGAGAATGATGGAGTCTCCATTTTCATCGCCAGTGTGGGACGGATGTCCTCTCTGATTAGTAGGGCTGTGTGAGTGCACTAATGCACTTTGCTATTAGCATGTTTCTCCTGGTTGCCATTGGCAGTGCCGCATGGCCTCCCCATTTGATGTGTCAGAACACATATCAGTCACAGTGCCTGGTGGCCCGTTGCCTTACCCATCTCTAAGAGAGAGAGAGGAGCGTATGAGTCATAGGAGTATTTGAGTGTTGCAGATGTGTCTTTGTATGTGTGTCTGTTTGAGATCCAGTTTTATGCCTTTGGAATGAGGGCATTTTATGGAACAAGGTTATTTTCAGCAGGTTGTCAGTTCTTTCAGGGCTAGGGTTTTTAGGGCTAAGATGTAGAAGGGTTTAAGGAAGACTGTGTGAGTGTGTGGGTTAGGGTTTATGTGAGTAGGAACGAAGAAGAAAAGAGCAATTTTATCAAGACTGCTGTTTTTTTATGTAATGTATTCCGTGTTTGTTAAATTAAGATATGTGTGTAGCTAGCAATCTGATGTTACTTGTAAGTGATAATCCATGATGCTGTGCATGTGTTGCCTCATATTACGTTGTTTTTAATTTTTTTTACACAAACATACCAAGGATAGACAGTCAAGCAGAGAGAGACAGAGAGAAAACTTGAGAAAAAGCCTGAGAAAGAGAAACATGATGAGAAATGCTTAGCTCTCTGGATCATGATTTTACCAGCCTGATTGGAAATGAACAACTGGTGAAAGTTAGCAACAGCCACTGATTATAAGCTGGTTTATGTAGAGATAATATCCTTAATCAGTTTTGCATAGATCTGACACTTAGGTCAGTCATCACTGACAATGAGTTCCATGCAGTTCAAGCTTGATTGACATATCCTGAATCTCCGTAGTACTGCACATGTTAGGCCAGAATAACTTAGTCTTTTTAGACTGATAGAGTTTGTGGCCTCTGCAAATTCCCAGCATAGCTCCTCGGTTTCAGCCAGGGAACATTTCTAATCAGCCACAGTGAGTGAAAATACCTGTGTGGGTCAACCAGGAGCTTTTATACTTTCTCTCTGGTTGAGGGCGTAGTAATTAGTAGATCTGTTTCTATCCACATGTTGCACAAATTTTAAGTGCAAATAGTCTCAAGAGGGTGAAAAGAGATTTCACCAGTGACTCCAGCAGCCTTTCTTGCATCTTGAAAAATATTACATCTTTTTGATCACTTTTGGCTAGCAACAGTGAGCAAACAAGAAAAGCAAGCAAGTTTTCACTCAGGAAATGTGGAGAACACATTTTTAATTTAATCTTTACTTTGTGGAAAAAATTCAGCATTTGTCCTGTGTGCTGAAAGGATGCAACATCTACAATAGATAAATCCAAGATAGATGGATGGATAGTAAAGGAAAAAAGAGTTGGAGAAAGGCAGTAAGAGAAAACAAAAACAAAAAACAAATAAAAAAAAACAAGGATCTACAATTCTGAGAGAAAGTGAAAATTTACAGAAGACAGAAAGAAAGAGAAACTGAGGGAGCTGGTTCATGCCTCCTTTTTTAATACAAAAAAGAAAGATAGACCTCATTTCCAATAAACTTGGTTGGCCTGTAGAGCTTGATCAATCATGGATAGATAGATATAGGCAGGGAGAGCAAGACAGAAAAGTAGGGGTTGGTGAATGGGGGGGANAAAAAAAAAAAAAAAAACAGCCTGAAGGATGAGGGGGCCCTTCACTGGTCTGAGGAGTGATCTGTCTGCCTACAGAGCTTTGTTATCATATTAACTGATCTCTCCAGAAGGCCATGTTGAAAAACAGAGCAGAGCACAGGTGGATTTTATGAAAGAGAGAGAGAGAGAGAGATCCCCGATGGAAAGCAAGGCCTCAGAGAATATGTGAAGGGCAGAAGAGGCAGGCATTGAGATTAGATAGCGAAAACAGACAAGAATAAAAATCCCCTTAACTTTTCTCAACAACAACACCAAAAGCCTCAATCCAATGCTCTTTCCCTTGCTGCCCTCCTTCCTCCTTGTTCTCCCACCCCCTAATATTTTTCTCCCATGTTGCTTTCTTCTGAAAATCACCCTGAGGCTAGGCACTCTCCTGGGTGGCTTGCCCCCAAGCAGGGCCCTTGTTCATTGCACGCTAGTAATAATTTCAGGCCTGCTGACAGAATTGAGACTTTTAAATAGATCAACTTTAACCCCACACCCCAACCCCCATCTCCTTCTTCACCTCCTCCTCACATGCATCCAAGGCATCAGCCCTTCTCCCATGCCACTGCTGCTCCACGCGCCTCCACGTGCTACCTGCCCTCCTTTATTATCCTTCCTCAGCATCTTATAATAAACCGAAGCGCCACCCCATTCCTCCTTCCTACTCTGCCCTCCTTCCTCTTTTCTTGGAGCTGCCATTTGAAAATGCACTCATACCACCTGGCATGCATCACTCCCGAGAATCTGGCAAGGAGAGAAAAATGAGAGAAAAGAGAATGAGAAAAGTATTTGTGCTGTTCTGGTTCACATAGACAAATGTGATGAGAAGCACTGTTGTGAAAGAAGAGAATCAAAAAAAAAAAAACACACGGGATGATTGAAGGAAGTAAAGAGACAGACAGGAGAGAGGCTGAGCAGAAAGAAACAATGAACATGGCCTCTGCTGTATGCTCATACATTTTATACAGCCACTCGACTTCAACGTCTCCACCGTCTCCACCGTCTCCACCGTCTCCACCGTCTCCACCGTCCAATTTACAGCTGCCATCTACCATATGCAGTTCATCCCTCTTGCCACTCACAGTCAGCCTTGTCTCCTGACATTTTTACTATTTAATCTCATACAATCAGTCCTCATCCACTCCAGTATGGATGGTTTACGCTAGAGTGGAATGAAACTACTATGTGTTTATTGCCAGATTAAAATTGCTCCAAAACTTGAAAGTACTGACTGAGGTTTACACCCATTATTATAAATGTACTTATTATTGGTTGTTGCATACACTTTGGAAACCCAGGATTTGGAAGTCGTTGTAAGATGCTCTCTATGTTAAATGTCTTAAAGGGAACCGCTGTCACTGATCAGGAGTTTGAGCATATTCTATTTGAGCAACAAAAACCATTGGCTTAGTCAAATAGTGGATTAAAGTCCTGAGTCATTTTTAAACATCCAAAAATGTTGAGATTATTTCACTTCTTCCCAGTTGATGAGAAAAGGGTGGTATATTGAGTAGCCAGGTTTCCAGAAATAAAAGAACTATTCATTTTGCCATTTACCTATTGACAACAATAGTAAACGGCAAAGAATTATTTCTAAAACTTGGAAGGGCATGAAACTGTCCCTGTTGAATCATGAGTACAATTACCTACTGTGTTGAAAAGGACCAGTTCAGTGAAAAAGTAAATAGTACACTTATATACTTGAAAACTTTAGGCAAGAAGTTAACTATGAGTCTCAAACAGTAAAGCAATAAGACCAGGATTATATACTGTATATAACATACAGTACATGTAAGGAGTATGGCTGCCATGTGTATTCTGCATTTGTTTGAGACATTGGTTCTGCACATCCTCAAAAAATAAAACTTGGCATTTGTAAGATGTAAAACCTATAAAAATCATGGGAGCAGTAATGTCTATTTTTGTCAATGAAGGATTTGAGGAGAAACTGATCAAACACACCAGAAAAAACAATCGTTGGCATGAAATCATCCACCACTGTCACCATCTATTTTTACACTGTTGAGCAAAATTTTAAGTAATTGTTAAGGTGTTGTAGTGCCAGGGATGATGGTTTGGTCTTCACATTGCCCACTACAGCATGTGATATTTTGTCCTCCAGATTGTTATTCTGAACCTACAGGCCTCTGCTCCACCAACTGAGCTTCTTAGGGAGAACATGATTCTGAAAAGGAGAGAAACATCAAGATGTGAGGAGAGGTGAAGAAGTTGGAGTGTTGAAAACAAAGATGTAGAAGAGGAAGTGTTGCATGATGACATATTATCCTGGACCTCGAAATAGTGAGGAGCTCCCCTCCCTGCAAAGATCACAACAGCCATTTTAATGGATGGATCATCACTCAGTCAACTGCATTGCACTGAGGAATATGAACAAGATAATGTATGTGTTGCTGGATGTACGCTTCTGTATGTCATATACACCTATATTGATCTTACCTCAGGGGTTGTGATGCACACATGGAAACATAGACCCATCCCAAACACACACACACACACACACACACACACACACACACATATTCACACACAAACACACACACAAACACACACACACATGTACTCACAGGTGGCAGGGCAGGTACAGTGTGCTCCTCTGTCCTGCCATCCACCACTGGCAGATCTTTTATTTAGCTGCTGCAGCAAGCGGCTCCTTCCCATGAATAATGCATCCGTGGGCCCCTGTAACAAGCTCCAGGCTGACTCTGCACCTTGTGTGTGGCTTAAAATATAGATAAAAGCTGAACAGCCAGCTACAAACATAGTCTTTTTTTCAAGACAGAAGAAGGCTGGTGAGGAGAGTCCACAGCAATTAGATGAGGCTGTGATGCTGCAGAGATGGACCCATCTGAATCTGCAGAGAAAAGTCCAGCTGTTGACTGCATGGAGGCTAAAACAGAAAGAGCAGAATGGAATATAATAGAAAACAGCATAGCAAAGTCAAATACTGAACTGAACTGATCTCATTAGCAGACAACAGTAGCGCGGAGTGAATCAAAGCAACAACAACAGTATCCAGAATAATTTTATCCACTTAGTTGAAGATAAAGGGTTTTTCTTATTGACTGAAATCTTTGTGCTTGTTTTAACTTTTGAACATTTCAAGTGAAGGCAGTTCTTTGTGTCAGTGAGATGAGCTTGAAGTCGACTCCCTCAGCTGATATCATAACAAAGCTTATGCAACTTCCAAGAGGAGAACAACATGTGCAGTCGCTGGTGTTTTTTTCAGCCAAAGGATTAAGAAATATAAGACACAATGAAAACACACGTAACATTTTGTGTTAGTATGGAAAGTATTGGTGCTGAGAAAACGTAACATCCCTTGTTATATCAATGATTTAAACAACAGAACAGATTAAATTAATACCATTTATATTATCCATCTCCCTGTCCATTGTCTGTACCCTCTTGTCCTGTGTAGGGTTGTAGATTGCATATGTTGGAACCTCTTCAAGGCCATTTGGCAAGACTGGCAATCCAGTACAGGTTGCCAGTCTGTCACAGGGCTGATGCATACACAAACTTATAAATTTCACATTCACACCTCCGAGCAATTTAGAGTTTCCAGCTTACGTAACCTGCATGTTTTTTGTGAGAGACACTGGGAGAAAACGCAAACTCCACAAAGAAAGACCCCAATCAGATTCAAACCCAGGAACTTCTTGCTATGAGGTGACAATGCTAATCACCAAGCCACTGTTAGAATTTTTCAAAATGCATTTACGAACTGTTCTGCAGGTTTCCACACCAAGAGGCCAGTTCCCAGCAGGCAAATTATACCTGCCATGGCTCCACCAAGCTGCTGATCTGGAACCAGCAAATTGGTGCTTCTCATGCAGGGACAGGATGCATCTGTTCAGCTATGACGTTACTGTGTATGTAAAGAGCCGTTACTTCCTACAAGAAATTGCAACAGAAATATGTAGCTTTGCAAGACCACTTTCTATGCTCATTGCTTGAACGTTTTTTTAACTAAACATGACTGAGAACAAAAAAAAAAAAAAAAAAANAAAAAAAAAAAAAAAAAAAAATTGTGCAGTGATCAGTTCAGGAGACCAACACACTGACACATATCCCGTTACGTAAACTGCTGTGGGGTCACTGGAAACATGAGCCGGTTCACAATCAGTTCTGACCTTGGGTAACCCCAGCACCAGCCAAGCATCGGCTCCGGCACCAGACCGGAGCTGGTGAAAAAGAGTCACGTGTTGCCTGAGCTGTAACAGCACTAATGCTTAAAAAAAAAGAAAAAAAAAAAAAAAANAAAAAAAAAAAAAAAAAGAAAAGAAAACACAACAAATATCAGCCAAATATCAGATAATGCAGAGATTAATAAATGAATAGGGTTGAATTAATCTCGTACAATTTATTTACCATTCAACCATATTTTTTTTTTGTAATTAGCATCTTATTTAAAAGAAAAAAACCCTTTATATTATATAATTTTAACATATAAAACACCAACTAATAGCTCCACTATGTGCTTATAAATTGTTTAAAACCTCCTACAATCCTTTCATATACCATTTACAATGGTATCCTGACTCTTTTAAAAGAAAACAAAAAGTGAATGTCACCACGAATTCAACAGTGAGTATGGTATCATACAACAGCAAGTTACCTATTCATGGCTTCATTAATGAATCATAGCCTCCCTAGACTTTATACTCCAGACATGCCCTCTTTGAATATGTCATAAGCTCTTATTCTTTTTTAATGGGCCATCAAATCATGGCTGAAAACAAATACATACAGTAAGTACATCCAAACATTACAGTGGAGGACAGAGGGGCTTACAGTGGATTTACATGGTGGGCCCAGCAGATGTTGGAAATTGTTGGAACTGTGTGAAGGAGTTGTGTTTGTACATAGAGTGTATGGAAAGGAGAATACAGTGCAAAATACTACATCTCTCACAGAGTTACATTATTTATACTTTATACCCATAAGGCTCTTTAAGGAAGTCAAAGCCTCTGTTTACATCACTTTGCTGGGTTGCTCCACAGGAGACATCACTTTAGAGATGGACTGAAGTGTCTTCCCATAGTCAATAATTGAGTTAAGGTGGTCTTAACAAAATTATGACCACCCATCCCTCTTTTTGTTCATGTAAGTCCTCCCTATTTTACCCATCTAAACAAATTAGTGGCTTTAGGTACCATTTTTTTTCTGTGTTGTATCCTTGTGTGTTTAGCTGCACTTGTATGACCACCGCCCACCAGAAAGACTGATCTGTCATTCACTGTGATCAGTCTTTAGCTCTGTAATCAACGCCTGGAATCTGTTCATTGCTCATCTCACTCAGATAGATAAATAATGCACAGCTCAGCAATTAAAACACACAGATCCGATGCGGTGTCACTAATTTATTGATTACCACATAGTGCATCAAGACGACCGGGTTCAATGTCAATCAGATGATCTGAGACACACTTCAGTTGGAGTTATTCATTCCTCCGTCGAGCAGATAGAATCAATTTCCCCTCTGATTGGTCTATGTATTATTAACTGTTTTGCTAAGTTGTGTTGGACTGCGTGTGGGAGAAGCTGAGGTCATTCACGATTAGCCAGCGCCTTAGAGGAGACTTAAAAGTGAATAAGAAATTAAGGGCTGTTTGAAGTTGGTGGTGGCCACCCTGTCGTAACCAGAACAAAGTCTCACGAGGATGATGGCCTCTCTGCCTGTTGTCTTCCTCTGATGGATTTTCAGTTTTAATAGACATGTATTTTATTGTAGGGTTGTGAGGAAAGTTTAGATAAGGAAAGTGAGTGAGGTACTGAAAACAGGAACAAACTAGCGGAATGTAAAGTCCTAACCTGACTTTTGCAGATCACAATCTGCATTTGAAATTCTTGGATCTTCTTCTTCTTCTTTTCCTTTCGGCTTTCCCTTCAGGGGTCACCACAGCGAATCATCTGCCTCCATCTAACCCTATCCTCTGCCTCCTCTTCTCTCACACCAACTAACTTCATGTCCTCTTTCACTACATCCATAAATCTCCTCTTTGGTCTTCCTCTAGGCCTCCTGCCTGGCAGTTCCAACCTCAGCATCCTTCTACCGATATGTTCACTATCCCTCCTCTGTACATGTCCAAACCATCTCAGTCTGGCCTCTCTGACTTTATCTCCAAAACATCTAACATGCGCTGTCCCTCTGATGTACTCGTTCCTGATCCTATCCATCCTCGTCACTCCCAAAGAGAACCTCAGCATTTTAGTCTCTGCTACCTCTAGCTCTGCCTCCTGTCTTTTCCTCAGTGCCACTGTCTCTAAGCCATACAACATTGCTGGTCTCACCACCGTTTTGTACACCTTTCCTTTTTTCCTTTTTTTTGGATCATGTTCATAATTTGCCAAGGTTTCAGGCATAAAATCTAATATTAAGTAATATTGATACAATTTTGACAGTTGTGACTAGAGGCACAGTCGAGAGGCAAGGTTATCCTATGACAGTGGTCTCAGTCCTGGTATTTTCCATCTCTCCATGTGTAGCCAATCAAAATGTGGAAGGCACCAACTCTTGATCAAATAAACACATTCAATTTAGCTGATGAGGAGAATTCCTCTTCCTGCCGCCTGTCAGTTTCACCAGTGAAGAAAAGGAAGGATGGGTCTCTGACTTGCTTTAGAGTAATTCCCTCTGAGTTCTGCCCTCTGAGTTCTGGATGGAGTCGACAACAACAGTCAAGAGTGAAACACTGATTGAAGCCTGTTTTATGGTTTTCACTTTTTGCTGTCAACAGTCCTGCCCTCTTCTACTTTAATTTTCCTTTCCCGTCAACACCCTCTTCTGTCATGCCTGCATGTGTGTTGACATTCAGATTTGTTTAGCCTATGAGAAGGGAGACAGAAAGATAAGCATGCTGAAAAAGTATTTCAGCCTTTTATTTATTTATTTGTGTATTTACTTGTGTAAGTTTTTGGTCTTACAGTAAAAAATAAGTAAAAAAATAAATAGATAAAAATAAACATCCTCTGTGTGATGGCAGATAGACAAAGTCCCACTAATCTTCTCTGAGCCCAGATGCTGAACTTCACAAGAGGGGCCTCAGGGACCCTGGCAGAGCTGTCAACCCATGTCTGTTGCTTTGACAGGGGGTCTGGATGCTCAGCTCATCTGAAGGGCCCAGTGGACAGAGTTGATCAGCAGGCAGACAGACCATTCTGTCAGCCCAGACCCTGGCCTGCTGGGACAACAGGAAGAAAATGTGTGTGTGTGGTTTGGCACACATGGACACCACATCTGTGTCTTCTGCTCTTCTGGATTAACTGCCTCCCATGCATGCACGCATGCACACACACGTGCACACACACACACACACACACACACACACACACACACACACACACACAGAGTACACTTCTTCAGCATCTTTCTTTCTTTCTTTATTGCGCCCTCCTCACGAGCACTGTTGCAGTTGTTGGTATGCCAGTGAGGCTTCACTATCCTTGTCAATCATTTCAACCCCAGTTCTAAGGATGAACACACACACACACACACACACACACACACACACACACACACACACAAGGAATGGAAGTAACAACATTTACTTGATTCATTTATGTAGATAAAAACAAAGTGCTGCCTGGTACTTTGAGTATTTACATTCTAGCGTCTTTTTGCTTGACTTTGTTCATCTGACAATTGCAAATACATTCACAATCATGATGAAAATCATGGAACTCTAAAATGTCAGCTTTTTAACCATGAAATACTTTTTGATATATTTTTATGAAGCTAGGAGTTGGAAAAATTATGTCAAGCTATAGGAGCACATGTAAACCTTCAAGTAACCCGAAACCACAAAAACCCAGGACTTTCAACTTCTCAAAGTTAGTGTTCTTACCTTGCTACATTTACTTTAACAAAGGATTTAAGGACTTTTTAATACCGCTGACACAGAGTTTAGGAGTGTTACCTGCATGTCCCTCTTTAATCACCATTTACTTCCACACCTGTCACACATGCACAAAAACCACACACACACATATACAGGCATCCAGAACAATTTTCAATTTCCATTTCTAATTCCTGACCTCTGATAATTGGCAAGCCATCTGAGTGAGCACAGCACGGGCCTCCTGTCACCTGCAGAGACGCAGGCCTAGCTGTGAATTATTAATGGCTAATATCATTATGTAGGCACTGCTTGTCATAACAATCTAGCCTGGTGGAGGGAAACTCAATCTGTCGCCCCTGCCCCTGTGCAGACAATGCTTTTTAATTATTGATATGGACTAATTGGCTACAGGATTCGCAGGGCACAGTTACTTTTGTTCCCTTCACAACTCGCTCTGCTCCTTCAAGAAACAATCTTATTAGGAGGCCAGTACTCCTCCATGCCCCCATGTCAGCAAATTAGCAGGGAGGACGACCCTGCTCGCCCCTCTCTCTTACACTTCCTCTTTCTATTCCTGGCTTCCTCTCTCACCTCAACAACCTGCTTCTCCTACACTTNCATTCCTCATCTATCTTTTTTCCATTTCACTTAGAATTTAAGATTCTCCTCTTCCTCCCCTCACCTCGACACCGGACACTGGTTAATTAAAATGGGACAAGAAGGTATATGCTAGCTGCACTTTGCTATTCACAGCACATTGCTATGCCATCACTGGTTCATTTTAGCAAAGGCTTCCAGCTAATGGACAGAGGAGGCAGAGAGATGCCTGAGGTGAGAGAGTGGATGCTGGGTTAATAGAGTTTATTTAGGGTCAGTGTTATGGTCCGAGGTCTTTAGAGCCTCCCCTTCTGCTGTCTGGTAACTTTACCTTTTTACTAATGTTAGTATTGCTATGCCATGTAAAATCTGCCCTAAGCTTTTTATAACTACCTTACCTAACTTTATATGACTTCTCTGAAAGGGGTATTAAAGGAGCATACCTTTTACACATTTTTGAATGTTAGCAGATTAGGTCAAGATCCATTTTATTGATCCTTCCTGTGATCCCCCTCTTAGTGATTCAAGCCAAAGTCACTCAATCACTGGCAGTGATCTTTTAGCTCTCTTTGCACAGTCAGGCTAAATCTTTCATCTGAAGGCAAAAGTTCAGTGGGGAGCAAAGGAAGAACAACAGGTTTCAAAGCAACACACACACACACACACACACACACACACACACACACACACACAGATCAAAGAGATGTGCATGGTATTGGTTTCTTACAATGAAAAATATTCCAAAAGCAATATATCACTGGCTTTGTGTGCAATCAATTAGTTGTGCTTGTGACACAGATAATCTCAGTTCCCAATCATTCAATCACTTTTACATATGGAGTATTGCTTCATGAGTATTTACAATTACATGTAAAAAGCTTCCCTTTTTCAGATTGCTTCACCCCTTAGTGGGGTTCTCTTAAATGTTTCAGTTTTACAAAACAAGAATCAAAAACTCTAATGAACTTTATGTAACTTCCTCACTGTCTTACTTTCCCAGACCCCGCCCCTTCCTCAGGATTGGATTTTGTCATGTGTCTGGCCTAAACCAACAGAGAGGGCACTCATATATACATAAACAAACCCACCCTTCCTAAACCAATCATAGTGAAGCCAGACCTTATAAATATAGTTTACCCAGTGGAACAGGTAGGACCGTAGGACCCACATTTTACTTTACTTTGTCATTAGCATTAGCTTTTTAGCAGGCTAGTTGCTGCTCCTTGGGGTTGATACCAACAGCGTTTTGTTTGTTGAACTCTGAAATTGTTGCTTTCAGTTCTGGGTTTGGTAATAAATGGTTTCATTGTGGTTGAGTTGCTGTGTGTGAAAGGGCTCGGACTTTGGTTCATATGGTTTTGACTTGGTTAACATGCATGCTAACCTGCTAGCAAGCTTGTTGGTGCTCTGTGGTTGGTTGTAGAGTGAAATTGCTCCTTGATTGTTATCAGGTTAAACAGTGTTGCTGGTGTGTGTCATGCTATGCTCTGCTGCTGGGTAAATGCTACAATATGCTGTATTGCAAACGCCGTGTGTTGCTGGTCTGTTTTGGTGTTATGCTGCTTTCAGCTTTATTTAGAAACTGTCGAGCATTGCCTCTAATAAGCATGCACAAACTCAAGAAAGCTGGAAGATGACAAAGGTCGAACAAAGAACAGCAAATCCTGGCAGAAGGCAAGCATACATTTCCTTCAGGAAATATAGACATCTCCAGTTAATATTCGTATTGCAAAAGCATGTTGCTTCAGTGACATGTTGCTTCATGGCCACATGATGCAACACATCACAAAGCCAGCTCAATTTAGGTAATTTAAGATTATTAGATAATTAGTATTTATTGTATGCATGAACACAGAGCCATAGGCAGACACAGACTAATGATGTATAATGTAACATTTATTATTGATTAATTTCAGGTGAGAACATTATGCAGCTTTATCGACATTCGCAAATTGCATATGTTATGTTGCTTATCCGAGCCAGAGAAGCATGAGAAGCAAAAGAAATCAGTTTGTTTTGCTTTGCACAGGCATGCTCTCTCCAAACATAAGATCATGGATGGTGGGAAAAATGGTCAGGTCCCTTGAATTATAACGATATTATAATATTTAAAACAAATAATATTTAAACATTGTCTGCAAAATGAGACAGGCACTGGCAAATTTAATAGACTGTCATCATTTTGAAAAAATTAAGCTTTGCACAACGGTATCACTGTCTGTGACTTGTCTTCTAATCTTATCACTGATGCAGCTGTTTTTTTTGTTTGTTTGTTTGTTTTGTTTTTTCCTTTTGCAGTGATCTGGTGCAGATAAATAAATAAATAATATCATGTGTTGCAAACTCTGAGTCAAGGTGAGTCAGTAAGAGCATTTGTACAGTATGTTCATGCCTCACTCTTACCCCTGATAAACAGAGATAAACACATCAAATGGAAACCTCCGTTTCGATGCTGGCTAAAATATTAACTTTCTTTAAACATGCTGTCAAGCGCCAAGACAGCAGACATTTGAAAGTAGGGCAGCACTGCAAGCTGACAGAGAGAGGTAAACAAATAGAGAGAGAGAGAGAGAGAGAGAGAGAGAGAAGAGGGCAGGGCTGGTTCTAGCATTTTGGTGGCCCTAAGCAGATTTTTAAAATGCCCCTATCTTTTAATTTCGCACTCTCATTGATGTAATCTGTGTAGTCTTCAATTTCAATTTGTAACCTTCCACACTTTTAAAACTCTGTAATTGTGTGTAAAATGGTGGCATAATAATTTTTTCAGTGTACTGTATACAAAATTCAAGGAGACCTTTTCTGCTGGATATTAAATGTCTTGAGTCACTCAAGTCACAAGGTAAATGGCAACAGACCGTACCATATATAATATGTACACAATATATGTGTGTGTGTGTGTGTGTGTACATCCCATAAAAGGCAGTAGTGGTACTCCCATCCTGTTAATATCTGACTGCCACATCTCCCCATTAAGAACTGTCGTGGGACACACACACACACACACACAGACACACACACACACNACACACACACACACACACACACACACACACACACACACACACACACACACACACATTTAATACCTGCACACATATGGGGGTCCACTAAGTGGCTTGCCAGCTTGCACTCAGTCTCCTGGTCTTTCACATGCATAGCATGCACACACATCTTCACACAGACACACACACACACTCTCCAACCATACATGTAGACACTACTAGCACCATGTAAGGAATGAAGAAAAACACAAGGGACAGAGATGGGTGATTGCACACACATGCACACGCATGCATGTGCTAATGCTGTCCTCCTGATGGCCTCTGTGGAATAGCCATGTCACAATCAAGAGGCTCCCTGGCCCTAATCTGCTTTTTAGGGCCCTTCCACAAACACTCATCTGCATAATCAAGACGACAAGTGTGGAGAGGGTAAAAGATGGAGGAATGGCGGTCGAGGGGGAGGAGGGAAAGATGGAGAATGGATAGAGGAAGGAGGAAAGGATGAAAAAAGGGGAAGAGAGGGCAAATAGGTTAGGAGATGAAGATCCAGACAAGGGGGAAGGATCAGAGAGGAGAAAAGTGGGGTGATGAAAAGGGCCTGGAAGGAAGATGGGAGGAGAGAATGAAGAAAGTTCAGAGCTGAAAGATGAGAAGGTAAAGAGGAAAGGACAAGGTGGTGCTGGTGTAAATAGAGGAAAGGAGAGTGAAAAAGTGACAGAGAAAGAGGTGGGGATAGGAGAGGAGGAAGACAAGGGAGAGGAGAGGAAATGAAGCTAAAGTGGTCAGGAAGTAATAAATCAAGAGAAGGAGAAGAATGGATGGCGGTGATGAAAAGGAGGTGAGGAGAACTATAAGCAAGTGTGTGTGTGTGTGTGTGAATGAGAATGGTGAGGGAAGAAGTGTGTGTCTGATATTGGTTATGACAGTCACACCTGCTGTCTCTCCTCACCCCTCACCTCACCTCTCCTCCTCCTCCTCCTCCTCCTCCTCTTGCTTCCTTTGCCTATCAGGAGTCATTAGCCACTAACTAAAGGGCCGAGGCCACATTAAATCCATGTCTCCTCCTCAGTCTCTTCCTCATGTTCTTTTGTTGGGTTTTTTTTTCAGATTTCTCATCCTTATTGGCTTGTTTTCTCACTTACTCTTTCCTCCTCAGTGCAAACAGTTTCTAAAGTGTGTGTCATTTTAAGCTGACATGATTTAAAGAAGATTTTGTGTGTTGTTGCATGGGCACTGAAGTCAGTTTAGGGCCACTGTAAGTATAAACAGTTATGTATTATCTTTTATGATTTTAGTTTGCTTGCAGATTTTATAACCTTTAAATTGACTTCATTGCATGCTTCTATTACCCAACCAGCTGCATTTTCACACCCCGATGCCCTCATTTCTTGCCATCCTACTTCCTCTCACTTGCTCATTCACTTTCTTCTCCTCTGCCTCTCTTTTGCATACGATGCGTGTCACCCAGCAAGGCGAGGCGAGACCAGCAGATACGATAGAGAGAGCTGAAGCAGAGCTCGGGTTCAGGACCCCAACCAAGGCACGCATGCAGAGTGAGGATGAAGAGACACATCCATGGATGCCTAATTGAGGTTAAAATTCCCACAGAGGACCAATCATGGTTTTCATCTGGGGCCATATGGGGCTGAGAAGGCCAGCGATGGCCTCTCAAATAGAGAAATGTGACAAGAAGGTGTGGAGCAGCCCTGAGTGCCTGAGACCTCAGGTATAAATCTGCATTGGGCTATATTTAATGTAAAAATATGCCCATCTTATCACATCAATCTCAAAATGTCCATTCTGCTATAGTCAGTCACCATAAATTCACCCTGCTCAACTAAGATTGCGTTGTCATGTATGGATACTGCACACATCAACAGTGTTGAAATTCTCCACTACTGATTAAACTCTATTCGCTTGATATTGAATGAATAAATAAATATGTTACATGGTCTCTTATAGCTCAATAAGCAACCAATCATGTCTCCTATGAATTACTTTCATATGAATCTATGCATAGTTAATATTAAACCTACCAGATTTTATTTCCAACTCAGACCATTAACACTACAAATCTATTTACATTCTGTATGGCCTTGTGTTTTGGACGATAATGTTTGCCAAATTAAAACCCACGTCCTGACAGGTATCGGGGCTTTCCGAGTGTAATGTGCATCTTCAATGCAAAATTCTGGATTCATCAGGAATAATGCACATATTTTAACATAATTTTTTTTTTTTTTTTTTTTGTGGCAATCTGAGACATGATGCATCCTAACAACCACATACATATTGCATCAAGTCAACATATGTTTTCAGGGAACATCTCCTTTATGCATTAATATAAATCCCCTGAAGCTTTTGACCCTGCACGGCATGATGAAGAAGCAATCAAAACAGGAACCACTTCAAAGTTCAGTGTTGCTTCTGGCATTTTAGAAAACAAAACTGGAATCGTCATGAGGTGGAGGGAGGGAGTCAGGGTAAAGTTGGCTCTGAGGCACAGCAAAATCACCTGAAGGGAGAGGAAATTAGCTAAAAGTTTGCTGGTTTGTCTCCCATGATGGAGAAAGTTCAGTGGAAGTAAAAGGTCAATTGCTCTGTGGTTTACAGTTTGAGTATGAATATGGAGAAGAGCATAGCAGACAATGAGCAGTCTTGTTCAGCAAAATGCCTCTGTAAAGATGTTTGATGCTTTGACAGCACTATATTGGCATCACTTGGAATTCACCTGTCACGTGTCGCCACAGTGGTCAAAGTGGGCACAGCAATCTGCTTAAATTCACTGACACATCTAGCGGAAAACAAAGCAAGATGGTGTGCTTCACCTGTTGATTTTAACTTAATTTAATATTGACTCATGTTTTAATGCTGTTTCATCTGCTAATATTGCAGATAAATAGTCATCTCTCTTTGGTTTCCTTAATGTTTGACTCGTTTTCTTCAGTTTGCTGCCATTTTGCACTAGGCAAGTTGCATACAGTTTTTTTTTCAGTCCAAATAACCAAAATAATAAGCTGAAAGTTGCTTAAAGCTGCATAGAGTTGCAAAGTGGATTGTTGATTCTCAGTGGTACTGGCAGTACTAATAACACTGGCTTTCAATTTTCCTTACACTACTGTAGGTTGCTTACATTATATTGTCTGTTCCTTATACTTTTGGGCAACCAGAATTTTTAACCATTTCTAAGACCCAATGGATGACTAAGCTTATAACACCCAAAAAAAACCCAAAAAGGGAAGAAAATAACAAAATTATAGCAGTTGTCTTCATTTTTATCTTTGTTTTTCTTCCAGTTTGTGTCAACAACTGTATTTGGGATTGCAGGACAGAGCAGACTATAGTGCCACCTAACCCCACCCACCACTCTCTACACCCTCCTTTCCACATATCCACCCTCCCTGTGCCATCTGAGGGCATCGCTGCGACTACTTAAAACACGCTCTGATCCACAATCTACAAACACTGCCTCCCCCGCTCTCCTTCCCTTTCTGCCACTGTGGAAAAAGTTGCATTGTGGTGATGGGTGAGGCCGGAAGGAGGGGGGAGTATATGGGTGAGCAGTGTGTGAGCATGTGGTGTGTGTTGGAGTGGGGGNGGGGGGGACAGTGGTGTTGGGAGGGTGTTTCCCCAGCGGGATGCATTAACAAGCCCATCCAGTTAAATGTAGCCCCTGCATTACCTAATGTACCGGCCCTTCTGCAGCAGTGTAGGAGACAGGAGCATTCATTATTGATCAGATGGAGCTTTGCCTCTGAAGCTGGAAGCCTGGTGAAAGGAGAGAGAGAGAGAGAGAGAGAGAGAGAGAGAGAGAGAGAGAGAGAGANGGAAGTGGGGGGGAAGAGAGAGAGATGGAGAGAGAGAACAAGAGAGGGAGAGATTTGTTGTAAATAGAGGATAAGTTTAAGAGATCCTTATTAGCAAGGCTGAAGTCTTTGCTCTGTTTGTACTCCCTTTATCACTCTGTCTCCTTGACTCCTTCAGTTCCTGTCATCCTAAATGACATCTCCTGCCTGCGCATCTCACTTCCTCTCTCCTCTTTTAGTCTCTGTCTATCTTCCTAGCCCGCCCTTTTTCTCCCTCTCTTCGGTGATTTGTAAGCATCGATCATTTCTCGTTCTCCCTCCGTCCCCACTGATGGAGGCTCAGCGACGCATTGCTCACATCATCTTCCCAGTTGTGTTTTTGCTTCATCCCTCTATCATTCAATCATCCATCCATCCTTCATTCCACTATCCATCCCTCCTTCTCTCCCTTGTGAGCTCAGCTGGGGGAAAATTTGAATTTCACAGAAAGTCATTTGAGATTTGGTTTGTTTTTTTTTTTTTTTTTTTTTTTTGCTTGGTTTGGGGAGAGGGGAGTTGCTGGTTCTCTTTTCGTTGTTTGTGTTTCAGTCTCCTCTCTCTGGTCTCTGGGCTGTTAAGTACACACTGCTATTCAAACCAAGAGCAGTAATAACCAACAGCCTAAGATGTGTGGTTTTGCCCTTAGTCACTGTGTTTGCTGGCTGGAGGTATTCTGGATCATTTTCATTTCTGAAAATTTGGAACCTGAGGTGTTTGTCTTTATACCCGCATTCTACTACACTGCTCTCTTTTGCACCTAAGGCTCATCATTGTAAGTTTAATGTTACATTAAGATTATATTTTGATTTTGATGTTTTACATATTTTTTCTTGCTTTCTCAACTGATAGGAATTGGCAAGGCAAATAAAGGCACAGCAGAAGCAAAATGTGCTGTGGTTTTCACAGTATATGCATAGCATAAAGTATATAGTATCACTCACTTTGAAAGAGAGTGTGAGCAAAGAATGGGTGGGTATGAGGGTTTTGTTTTTAATGTTTGCATTTAACAAACACTTTCATCACATGGTATGGCTCCAGTGGTAGAGGAAAAAATAAGGCCCCATTTACACCATTAAAATGCAACCTCTGCATCCAAATATCTGGATAATGACATTCGATGTTGGGAATTCCATTTACAGCTCACATTAAAAACTGTTCTTATTATCTGGATTCTTCCTGCAGTGTGATTAGATCTCTGTCTGTGGGTATCACTGTCCACATTTCAGGCAGGTTCATGGCACGTCACCATTTCCGATTCAAAATAACTTTATTAACAAGAGTGAGCAGAGCTAAAAAAAGACAACCTAGGATGATGTTTCAACTTGTAGGTGGATTTTACTGACAAATGGGTCCCATCTTTATGGATTCCACCTTGCTAGTTGGGAAGAGATCAGATAGTGCAAGACCACAAGCATTTCTGATCTTTCCTGATTTTAATTGTGTATGCATTTTACCAGACTGTTTTCCTCAGTAACTGTTTTTGTTATTAGTGTGTCTGCGTGTGTGTGTGTGTGTGCTTACATGTGTGTGTCTGCATGAACCAGAGTCGACCAGGGGGAAAGCTGAATTATTGATGGTGTTTCAATGCGGAATTGTGTGACAGTTAGCTTTAATTTCCCATTTAGCTGGAATAGGGAGAGACAACACTGTGCTAACTAATCAATATGACAGAGTGTACCAAAACACACACTACTGAAGAAGGAAACACACACACACACACACACATACACACACAGGTGTATACTCCAGTGAATGCTCATAACTCATAGAGTCTTTGGAGTAAAAAGATATACAAAAAACATACGAAAGCTCTGTTTCTCTCTCTTTGACACAAGCTGAAATCCTGTATAGAACAAAAGGAAAAGCAGTCTGAAGTGAGGACAGTCTACATCGGCATATGTATATAGCATGAAATTAATCTCTCTCTCTCTCTCACACACACAAACACATCCTACCTCACCATTATAACCAAGATGAAACAGTGATTATTTTACCATTCAACAACTACTGTATATCTCCAATTAATCTTAGCTACAAGTGTGTTTTAACCTACTATTAAGATTGCTTCACTATTTAGTATAATACCACAATAAAGTATTAGCATGAAACAACAGAGCTAATGCTACTAAGATGAAGTTTAATTGACCCGCCCCCCCCATTGCCTTGTCCCCTCTGTATTGATCTCTACCTGAAGCCAGTTGATGATCGGTGCTGCTACGCCTCAAAGAACAATTAATTGTGCATGTGATCAATGTTCATCCAGAAATCAATAGATGTTCTGTGCTTCTTTGTGTGTGTGTGGGGGGGGGTGCTCGTTTTAATTTTTAACATTGGGGCTATTTCCTGCATTTTTTTTGTTGTCATTTAAAAATAGAAAGTCAAATTTTTGACCTTATGTGTCCAGCTACAATTTTATATTTGATTTTGTTAGATTGTTTCAAGGTGTTTTACAGTTTTTACATTTGATTGAATGAACATATTACATGCTGGGCTGCTATTGGGCTTTGCTTCCAGTTTTCAAATGGGGAACAAATGGCACCTATTTTGTAAATGTTGTCAAATTCTCTCTAAACTATCCAACAAAATGAATTCATGCTTAAATCTGAGGTGAGAAATAGGCCATCACCGATTGAATAATTCTGTAAATTTCATAGTTACACATCAGAATGGTCAAAGCAGGCATTTTTGTTAAGTGCATTTTTATTGACTAGGTTAGTTTGATGAACTAGTTTTAGGTGCACACTTTAGGTGTATTTCAGCCAAATTACAATGCTTTTACTTTAGTAGGATTGTTTGGTTTGTCTCTTTTTCTCCCTTGTAGCTCAACTGAAACAAACTAAATATGTCAAAGTCAGTATTTGAACCTTTGACCTGACAATTTCTGTTCCATCTTTCTTGATTCTGTCCAGCCAAATTGATTTGGAAGGCGAGCAATGGAGTGGATCAAAGACAGAAGAGACAGACACACAAACATGCACAAACACAGAAAGATGGCTGGAGAACCAGTGATATGGAGTGAGTTTTACACACACACACACACACACACACACACACTTCTCTCAGAAAGAAAAATCTATCATCTATGAATTTCATTCGTCCTCATGGATGATAGGTATATTCACAGAGCAACCTTGGAATTTTGTTTTTCCATTAAATCATTGTTCTCCATTTTAGTTTATTTTATTTATTTATTTATTTTAGTTTTCTAGTTTTTTCTTTCTCATAAATGCTGAATGGCTGCAAAGCTTCATGAGGAAAGTAAATAAATGAGTAGATCATATTTATCATGAAGGTCATTAAATGCAAAGAGAGGAATTTTTTTTTTTTTTTTTTTTTGCAACACAACTCTAGTTCCTGCAACTCAACCTTACATATAGAAAATAATAAATTCTGATGGGTGATTAACTTTTTTATATATATATATATCAAAATGGGAATAATTTTTATGTTCACTGTCAAATTTTTAATATGGAATTTCATTGACACTGTCAGAGAGTTGTAGATCGGTCATTTTTGATTCCATATTTATTTATAGTGTTTTGGCCTGGATAATTTAAGAAGTGTCACCAAAAACTGATTTTATTGCAGGGTTACTGTATTGGACTGTACTGGTATATGTATATGAATAAAGGACAATTAAAATAATAATTAAAAAAAAAACCTTCATTCAAAATTCTTCAAAAAGAGATCCAACCCATTAAAAGAAAAAAAAAAATCAGCTTTAAGATTTGAGACAGAAAAGCTATGAACTGGATAAAAGGAGCTGTGACTCCATATCAGGAGGATGTACTTAATATTTTGTACATTCACTGTGAGCAACTTTGGGGTCCTACTTCCTAATGGAAGTGGGAGGGGAAGCAAGTTAGACAAGGACAGAAAAAGCAGGAGAGAGGGAGATGGATGGGACAATAGGAGGAGAAGCAGAGGGGAGAAGCCACCCACCTGAGTGGCCTCATGAAAAAATAAACAGGAAATCAGCACCTAGGGTGGGTAAGATGGAGCTTTCCTTGTGCCACCCACCAGCAGAGGAGGGAGGTCATGGAGTGTACCCACTTATCCAGCCCTTCCATAACTAGGTGAACCTCATCTGTCTCCCTGGAAGGCTAGATAAATTTTTGATCAGATAGATGATTTTTTTTCATTTGAAAAAAAAAAATATACAATAGTACCACAGTTTTACTTAAAAATAGGCTTGCAATTTAATGAAAAACAACAGTAAAAACAAGACTTTTGTGTATTATGACTAATTTTCAGAATTTTTAACAGTATTAGGAGCTGCAAGATAACTCTTTAAAATTAATCTTCTTATCTAGAGGCTCATCTTTCTCTCTGCTAATCTCCATATGCCAGCAATAAAGTTCACAACCTGTTCAACCAGCTAGTATGACAACCAGTACTTCAGACTCTCTGGCCTGACAGGCTTAAGTTTCTATCAGGGTTTGATAGCAGTGTAGACTATCACAAACTGGGGATTAAATAATGCGAGGGACAGAACCCAGGACATGAGTGCACAGTGGTCAGGTTGGTGAGTGTGTTATTTTGTGCATGTTTTATTGTGTTATTGTATTTTTAATACATTAAGTATTTCATGGATGTATAAAGATGATTACGTGACAACCTTAGTTGGCTCATAAAACAAAACAAAACAAAACAAAAAAAAAAACCCTAAATTGCCATAAAAGACGAACATCATCAGCATCACACATCACAAAAATCATAGATGTAACATCAGTCAGAAGCAGACGTCTTAACAAAGGGACAAAAGTATATGATAAGAGCAGCTGATAAGCTGACAACATTGAGTCCTAGATCTTGTGAAAAACACCCAGTGCATGCTGGGAGATAGCTACGGCACTACAGGGAGTGAAATATTGATGAGATGTAACATTTTTACGGTGAGGTAATTGTTTCTTTTCTCTTCTATTGCTGCTGATGCCATCAGCAGGTATGCTGTCACCTCCTCAAGCACACATGAAACACACACACACATACACACACATAACTAATGGTCCAGATAGGGTTGTGTCAGAGCTGTTGAGAGATGCACACATACTAAGATTGTGTGTGTGTGTGTGTGTGTGTGTGTGTGTGTGTGTGTGTGAGTGAGAGAGATCAAGCCCATTTGCAGTGGCAGTTGTACTTTTTCAATGTGCGAGATGTGTGATGAGATCCTGAACAATCTCTGCTGACTTTCAGACTGCATTGTGTAGATCAGAGTTGCTCAGCTAACTGCCATTTTATCCTAGACTTTTACCCTTCAACCATATAGCTCTTGATAGGTTCAATTATTTTTTACCCGATCCAAAACAGACTTGTGAAACACCTACCTGAAACTGACATGCAACTGACTGGAAATGGACCTGAGAACAGTCATAACTGGTCCAAAATAGAAAGAAGGATACTTAAAAAATGTGGTCAACACACCACCATTCCCACCTACACTTAAATTTTACGCTTTCCATCTCATCTCAAAAAGCATCTTTTCTCCTGAGGAGGTTATATATCCGTACCCAGATCTGATTACACTGAATATAATTCAGACCTGGTCCAATTCATATTCCAGATTGGGTCTTGGTTCTTTAAGTAGATATATGAAGACCTCTAGCCTTCAGCATGATTCATATCTCTTTCTATCACGTTCTTTTTAGCTGCTACTAGCAGCTGTAGCTTTCATCATCTTATTTTGGTGCTTTACTTGCGCTTGAAATCAGCTTGTGGACAAAAAAGGAATGGCATCACAGCAGTGATTGTAACACTTAAACCATGCTGGTTGCCAATTTGTAAAACAACACAACAAATTTCTAATTAAAAGCCTTTTTGATATGGTGCCATTGTTATACTTCGATTTAATTGGCTCAATGTCAAAAATGCATTACAGTGGCCAATAGGCAGCACAGAATCGGGATACCAGCAATGTATTAATCCATCAAGTTACCAGACAGTGCAATGTGCTATATCTAGTACACACCTCCTTCTTATTGACGTCTCTTTTTTACTCTTACAAATGTCTTGGAATTTTGTGTTTAAACAGAGTCCATGCATTGCATGTACAGCTGTGTTATAGCACAGAAATGAGCTGTAGGTCCTGGTTGGTCAGGTCAAACAGTTTATGGACATACAGCATGGTACAGTGGCAGCTAATGCAGCATACAGCACATGAACATGGAAAGATGAAGAGTACAAAAACACAAGAGAGAGATGATGAAAATCATTAAGAATAGGATCATAGTTGATGCATATGCATGATGGCTGCCTCATGTATTCTGCGTCCATCCACATAACACTACATCTACTTGAGATGCAATACCTACAAAAACAGCAAAACATTGACAGTCAGAATGAAAACAAGAAACATTCTCTCCATTATTACGGTCAGGATTTGTTTTGTCAGTGGACTTTGGGCAAAACTGGAAGAAGTTTTTAAGTCTTGTGGAGCTGACCAGAGATCAGCCCTCACTTTGCCCTCGAGTGGATATCGTACCAGTTTAGGAATCACTGTGGTTTAGAATATCACTGTGGTGAAATCATTTTGACTTCAAGTTTGATGATATGATCACTTCACTTGAAGTATTTCATGCTCCTCTGTGGGTTAAAGAAATTCTCTGCTCTATGTCTTGTAAAACCTTCTCAGACACCCCCAAAACACAGACACCACTCTTTGACTCTGCTGGCTACAAAGCTAGAACTTTTTCCTTAAGCAACTGTTTTGAACCCATTTTTCAAAGTGCAGCAATATATGGAAACCACAGAGTAAAAATGGCATTTCTTCAATAGCTACAGCTTTAGATGTATTCAGAAAGATGGAGGGAGAAAAACCGATATAAATGGCTTACATGGAGAAATGAGGTTGATGCTAGAGAGAGAAAGACCAAGTAGATCCGAGAGAGAGAGAGAGAGAGAGAGAGACAAGGAGGACAAGACCCACCACACTCAGCTACAGGAAAGACTGCAATTAATAATTTACATCATCTGTCACTGTGCGCTCCACTGGACCACTCAACAAACAGCACCCGTAATTTAAAGCAAAAACACGCACACACATGGGCAATGCAAATACATGTGTGCACGCGTACACGTACACATGCACACACAAACACACTCCCTCTGTCAGAGACTACTACGTAGATACGTAAAGCACACACACAGATATAATGGATGCGTGCAACCAGCTGCATTAACACACATGCACAAAGAAATGTGGTCACATACAATGGGCTACACACACACACACACCCACACACACACACATAGTACCACTGGTGTGTCTCTTACCTCGACCTGACTTCCTACTAAAAGCAAAACAGCAAAGATCAAACAACAGCACTGCGGCCTTCTACCCTCTTTTATATCTGTTGTTTCATTTCCCAGCCCAGACCTCTGTACTCATTCTCTGAGTCTAGACTCAGGAAACGTGCTTCTTACGTTCTGGCCTTTTGTCTCTGCGGCAGCCATGTTAAATTTATGCAGTGTATATCATTGCTAGCAAGCACCCGACAGTAAATGTTTGATCAGTTTCCCATCCTGCTGAGAAATTCCCCCAAGCATACGATTAGACCTGTTGGGGCATACCCAGAGAGATTACAGCTATGTTACATTTACAGTGTTTGTTTTGGGAAGTATAAACCCAGAAAATACTCAGGCGGAAACTTATAATTGATCTGGTCTGTCTATACCCGGTCATCTGTTTTGGAGTGACATAGTTTGAATGTTTGCCACTTTAAATAACATAACACTTTCTGTTTAAGGAGCCCACTAATCCCAAAGTAACACAAGCGCCATAACACACAAATCTGACTACATTTTCTAATACTGTCAGAAATAATAAAAATGTTTTTGTGATCAGGAATACCAGTAACAGATGTTACAGTGGCTGAAGCCCATGCATAAGGTGACTGATTAGGTTTCCTGTGCATTATGACTCATAAGATTTCATATCAGATTTAAGTGACTAATTTCTGAAATTAAATATGAAAAATATAATCCACCAAATATAATACAATTTCAGAAAAAGGGCAAAGATCAAATATTTTTAACATATTCATACTATCTGTCGATTTGTGAACCTTCACTTCTACTATGATTACGCCTCCTTCGTGACTGTGATGATAACGTCATGGGTAAATGACATCATCTGTGCTGAATGGCGCCATTTAGCTAAAAGAAGGCTAATGTGCCAGAGGCTAAGAAAATATTTTTGTAGGCTGAAGAGCCACATGGAAAGAGGGAAAAGTTGCATTCCACATTATTTGCAGTAAATATGTCCATTTAGTGTCTCTTTACACACTGGAGTTGCTTACACAGATCTTCTTTTAATTGAAATGTGTGGTGGAGGTCAAATACAACGTTCACATAATTTTTTCCAACCGTGAATATGAATCAGAGAACAATATTTTAAATAAAAACATTTTAAAAAATTGCAAAATTGGTGATGTCATCAGAATGTATTTGCCTATTATTATGACTTGGAAAAATCAGTCTATATTGAATGAGTAGTCAATTCAGAAATCCCAATATTTCAAATGGAATTGCTAACTTTTTTCTTGCCACTACAGCATCAATGGTTTCAGGTTGTCTAAAAACTGACTTTGGAGCTACTTTTTGGTATCAGAACGAAGGGAAAAAATAAACAGAAAAGTCTGTAATTTTCTGTCAGTTGGTTTTAGACTACTTTCACATTAAAGGTTATCTAGGAAAGTTTGCACAACTGCTTCTTCAAATCAAAAGCCAGAAATCCTGCAACTTAAACTGTACAGAACATGAAACCCAACACTGTGATGCTTTATAATGAAAGAAACCAGATAGATGAGGGACAAAAAAAATTTAATATGGAGTCCAGGTTTCTCTGAATGGACACTCACTCTGCTGTTTATGCTTTTTTGGCAAATGTGATCATGTGCAACATCTGCTTTAGCTTTTGAAGTATTAACTACTACCAGGGAAAACAATATCGTTGTTGATTAGTCAAGATTCTAAATCTAGGAATTTCTTTAAATATAGCAAGGGAAGGAGAGACTGAAAGACTTACTGCACATAGTGTGACCTTCAGCTATCATTAGAATATCCAAGAATTTAAATACATATTTGAATTTTGACTAGGTTGTTTAAAGTGATCACTCTTTGGGATAAGGTCAGTGACACACAAAGTGGAATAGGAAACATTTCAATTTCACACTCCATCTGTCGTAAAAATGTGTCCCCATCTTCAACATACACACACACACACACACACAAACACACATTCACGAGTGCAGGAAAGGTGTTGTCAGTCACTCACCATTGCACTTCTTTCCATATTATCAGATATACAACTGAATGGGATGGGATGATACAACACCTGAGCCAAAACTTTGCTTTCAAATATAACTTGAAAGCGAATACCGTTCATTTTAGGAATCTCCTGAGAGCAGATCATTCCCAAATATAATTCATATTTTGCAGTTGAGTAATTTAGCTGACATGCAGGGTGACTAACAGTGAGTGAACCAGCTTCAGTTTTTATAATCATAATCCAAAGGACAAGGGTTAGAGGTCAAGAAGTCACACAAGTCATGTAAGAAGGAAGTGAACAAAGTAAGAAGGAAGAGAAGATACAAGTAAGATCTATATAGAGACAAAAATTGAGTATATAGTACTTTATTAGTTTATTAATAATCCCAGTTAATATCAAGTTGAAAAAGGAAAAAAAAATGTACTGTTACATTAATAAACAAGTAGTGAATGCCTAGCCTAAAACAATACATTAACGCAGATGAAGATGCACAATATAATAATCAAACAGAAAAATGGACACATGGCATTGGAGATATTTCAGATAATTAAGTAAAAGCAAAATGTGCAATAATGTCATTTAAGGAGTTATGCATAGCTTTATGTGATTGTGCAAAGTTCCAATGTTAAACTGTCCAGTTTAATTATGACTTTTGTCATTCTACAGTAGATGAATCACAGTAGACAAGAGAAAGATTAATCCAATCTGTGAAAGTATAATTTTTTTAGAGCTTAGGTTTTACAGTGTTCTCAATGTAAGTGAGAGAATGATTCAAAAAAGAGTTAACACAAATAAGAACCCTTTAATCTTTTATTTTTGCTCTATGACGTTTTCATGAATTGTATTTGTCCTGAGGCAATTAAAGTCTTGATGTATCATATGACAGCTCACACTGAGAGATTGTGTTGCTTTTTAATTTAGTTCTGTTTGATGTTGGATAAATATGAATAAAGAGCCCACAAAACAGATACTAGAGATAATTGTATGTTCAAGGCCCTCAGGTTTTGTGTTTCTAACAACCAGTGAGCTACATACCAGATGCCACATCAATCTTCATTTGGTTTTACAGGAAAGAGGAAGACAAAAATATGAAGTTTTTAATATTGCCAAATGTGCCAGATATCATATATGTTACTATGCAGCTCAAAATAGTTCCAAGCATGCACTGAAATTTGCAGAAATGGTGCACAAAATCACAATGTACTGACAGGTGGACAAATATATAAAGTCTTTTTATGTGATCTGTTGGCTATAAGTAAAATATATGACACCAAATGTTTTTTGTCAGTTTGATACAGAAAAAAATTATAAACAACTGAGATCAAATGAGAGGCGTGGTCGCTGTTTGTGACCACACCTCTACTAGTTCTCTGGAAATTCACCTGAAAAAGAGCAGCTGGCTCTTTCATCATTTTCACTGATGCTAATCTTTGACGGTGAAGCGTGTAAGACATACAGTTTTTTTTTTAGTTATTTGGGCTGATTATTCATTTTATCAGGACTGTGCGGATGTGTATGGACTATGTATGACTCACATCTCCATGACTCATCTAATAAGTTTGTTGCACCTTTAAGGGCTGGAAAACCTCCCAGCACAGTTCCCCCAACACTAACCTGAAAACAAATCTAATCAACAACAATAACTGAAAACCTGGGTGCAGGCTTGTTGATAATAAATAGGTGAAGAGTCAGTTTGTGTAGACACGCCCATGAACCACAGTTGGGGAATCAACTTTAAAACAGCAATTTTACATTTTACTTATGGGAAATGGACAGATGAAACGTTTGTCTTGTAGCAGAATTGTACAAATTGAAAGTATAATTGAGGACTGTTCATTGCAAACTTTACATATATTTAGGCCCCATTGACACTTTGCATTAAGGACAATACTAGTGGTTTTGCATGTTTGAGCCCAATATACAGCCCACATACACATTACACTACTGACAACATTTCCCAAACTACTGTTGCAGCAATTATTTTAGAATTGTTTGTCCTATCTTCCAGACTGCCATTGGTTTCAGCTCATTCCAGTATGCTATTATCTTTGTACAGACTTGAAATGTGCTTGAGATAAGTAATTCATCGCAGCGAACACGTCTATTAAATTTTTGGTCGAAGTAACTGTATTTAACTGGTCCAACATGGAGCTCCACGGAAGAAAATATGTCTCCACCACTGAATATAGTTCAAGAGGAAGAAGGTTATTGTTATGCACTTTTCTTTTCCACATCACTATCATATTACTGATATTAGATATGGGTCACATCTCATAAGTCACAAAAAAAAAAAAAAAAAAAAAAGATAAAAGAAAAGAAAAGCAAAAAGCAGATGTTAGCAAAAATTTGTAACATAACTTAAATGGCTTAAATGTAGCATAAAACATATATACATTCACTATTAGAGCCACAGGAGTACACACATCATAATCCCCAACATACAGTATATACACTTTTAAATATACACTTCTCCCTGACCACTCAAAAACACCCTCAAACTGTGGCCTGCTGCTGGTTGGAAGTCCAGGCCTCATCAATATTGTAAAATGGTACTTACCAGACAAAAGACAGGGAAGACCAGAACAGAGGACACCTGGGGCAGAGGGAGAGCAGTGAGGGGCTGGAAAAAGTGGTGAAGGTCGTGTGTGCCTGTGTCTGTTTATCCATTTATCCACCTATCAGACTTGTGTATTTGGGTGGATCGGTGTGTTTAGGTTAGCGGCTATTTGAGTGCATTTTTTTTTGTGTGAGTGGTCTTACTGACTAGCATGTAGGCAACACAGAGATCACAACACATCACATGGACATTTTATTTTATTCATTTTAAAATCACAGTTCCATGTATTATAATATCTAGGGACAGATGAAACTTACTGTATCTTCCAGCCTCTTCATGTGTAATTTTTATGTAGATGTATCCCTGACAAAGATTAATAAATTAAATGCTGCAGAACTTTGGTTCTGACTTCATTTTTTAAAGCCAAGGTTGATGCTTATTTACAAGATATTGCTTTAAATCAATAAAGTTGAGCAAGGTCCCACATACTGATAATGTACAGCCTGTTGTAAGAAGATGTATTGCAATTGTAAGAGGATGTGAATTCACATTACATTATATTAAACATTTGTTTCTTTAAAAATGACAAGGCTACGGTGCTTTACATTAAAAGTTTAGGAAAGTTAAAGTCTCAAATATTACAGATTTTCTCCAGAAAATATACAGTACCAAGATCCTCTTATTGTATATCAGGTAAAAAAGGGACTTCTTGACATTCATCAGCATCAGACTGTGCTTGTATTGAACAGTTCTAAGGTGAGAAAGTGTGAGACTGTGAATCTAAACCACGACAGTACTGAAAAAGAGCGTGCATGTTCAGTCAGCCGCCATAAAATGGGAATAAAGGAATGTGGCAGCGCTGAGTGACAGACAGTCAAATATGTAAAAGGATGTGTTCACGTCTTCTCTCAGCTAACCAGCTAAGTGTTGCCAGCATTGGCTCAGTTAACAAAATCAATAAGCGTGCGTGTGTGTGAATGTATCGTGAGAACTGTATGAGTGTGAGGGGCAGGAGGGGGCATGAGTGAATGTGTGAGTGTGTGTGTTCATGTGACTGTGTACGAAACCCCAGCAGGTGAGAGAGTTGTTCCCAAGGCAGGACGTCCCTTTCCCTCACATCAATTATTGAGGCATCTGGACACATAGAGAGCTCTGGGGGTCACAGGTCAGGAGACCTGAGCTCCAATGGGCTTTCAGGGGCCTCTGTGTCTCTCAACCCATCCACGCACACAGACACACACCCTTCCTCTAAAGAAGTACAATGAAGAGTGTACATTAACTTACTACGGCACATGGGGTTCAACTGATAAATTTTGAAGGGCAATGAGGATATTTTCCTCCACTATTCAAGACTTTCAGATTTAGCCAGTGTTACCCTTCATTCGGATAGAAAATCCTATGAAATGGTGCTCAGGCCATGAAGAAAGATGAATGTGTTAAACAGTAAACCTATACATGCTACCTGGCTATCCTGTAAGGTTCAAACACAGGACCCTCTTGCTGTAAGGTGACAGAGCTGACCATTGGATCAAGATCTATCAGGACCTACAGATCAAGCCTGGTGAACTTTTTCTTCTTCTAATACTTCTAACTGTAACTGGTCTAAAACGCTGGTTGCGTTACTGGTGGGGGACCAGAGGCAAGAGCTTGACTTTTGTTTTGGTTCATTCTGTACTTCCTCTGCTGTTGGAGCAACACATCTAAAGTCAATATTTGTCAAATGAACAGAAAATTCTTCACAAAAGTATAGACTTCTTTGCCTTCTTTTTATTGTTGAATAAACTATAGCTACTGCAAACTCCTTCTGTCGATTTAAGCCTCTTTCAACACATTTCTGTTAACAAGCCACTTGTTACGATTTTGTGCCCTCTACTGGCACAGAATGACATAAACAGATTTCCATTTCTTAAACATTGTACTCTGCATAGTGTGCTAACATAGGTTCACTGGCCAGTTGTTTCAGCTTATATTTTTTGAAGGCTTAAGACACGACACGGTGGCAAAGCAGAAGGAAAGAACATTTTGTCATAGATTCTGGAGCTTAAATATGTTAACGAACAAAACAAAACAAAACAAAAAAAAAACTTTTTAAAACTGTTTTTAAAGTGTATAAGGGTTGTGAAACTTGCCCACAGCACAGAAAGTTTAAGTGACAGTAATAATTATGATGGGATGCTATAGATCAGACTGAGCTAATATGGCTTCAGCATCTTGCTCAAGGACACTTTTGCAGAGTGGATATTTACAGTTAAAGGGGATTTAACCCTTCAGGTTTTCTTATCTCACTGCTTACAGTTTTTGAGGGCTGCAGAATCACAAAACTTCCTTGTTGCAGAAATCACCCAGCTAATGTTGAAAACAAAAATAAAACTGATGTTGTGTGGTTTTGCTGCATCAGCAGTGTTATTTGTCAAAATACATTCCTAGGCAGCAGGCATACTGAATCTCTTGGAGAAGCCCTGCAAATGTACTTCAACTCCACAAACAAAATCCCTGATCCAAATCCCTTACTGAAATCCCTCCGCCTCTCAACAGAGCAGCGGTTGTCTAATTCACACAGCTTTAAGGGGTTTAGAGGAAGACTTTATACCTCAAGACAAGATCGTCAAGATTTGCTACATTCACCCCTTCTCTCACCCACTCCTTACCCTCACTCCTTCTTTCTTTAGGTCCATCTCTTCACCTCCTCCTCCTCCTGACACCTTTTTGACATGCTTCAAGAAAAATTTCCCTGATACTCTGACCCCCTCTTCATCATCTCTCTCCCAACCTTTACCCCAACTCCTCTTCCTCTTCTTCAGTTTTAGGTGACTATTCTGGCCCAACACCTCCCCCATTCCCTTGCCTTCTACCCCTCTCACCCAGACTTTACAATCACCCCCCCCC
>VXCM01000019.1:226439-283941 GCA_014773175.1 Lucifuga dentata | reverse complement strand
GGGGGGGGGAGTATAGAGGGTTAATTAATTACGGCCAGTGATTTTGGCCAGCCACGGTAGTCGTGGGTCCCTGCGCTCGGCTGGCTGAAGCCTCTTGGGGCCCCTGTCGGTGGGTCCCACAGAATGAAGTGGCATCCATTTTTTATGAAGAGCAGGTTATCCTATTTAGTCAGATTAAAACAGGCGGTGAGGAGGAGGCGGAGGAGGAGGAGAGGTTCCAGGGAGAAACAAGCATGGCAGAAAAAAAGATAACCTCCCTTTCTTCCCTTTTCATCCCTTTTACCCCTCTCCTCTCTCTCCCTGTTTTCCACTTACACACACGTGCGGGCACACACGTGAGAACACACACACACACACACACACACACAAACACTGCCACATGCTCCATGTCTGTCAGCTTTACTTTACTCTTCAGCTTCACTCAAAAACAACCTTCTCCTCCATTGCTTTTCTCCACCACCACTCCCATCAACCCTCTTACTCCCCCGCGCTCTCCCCTACCACCAACCCATTAACCTGGTTCTGGGTGAAGAGTGCTTTGCTGACCCTTTGCCAGGTGTGGCATAACCCTCACTGTCTTCTTTCCCATTGCTTTATCTCTTGTCCCTGTGACTCACATTTATCTTTTTCTCAGTTTCTTTCTTTCTTTCTTTCTTTTTCTGTTTCATTGTCTGACTCTCTCATGCCTCCCCTTTTAACTCTTCTGTTATTTCCATACCTTCTTTCTGCTCTTTCTGCCTTTTGGGGACTTAAATCTGAAGCATTTTCACTGTGGAGCACAGACTGTGACAGTTATTAAGTGGGTTTGACGTTACATTTTAGTTTCTGATTGGTAGTTGAAGGCAGGAAATTGTTTACGACCATGTTCACAAATCTGAGTGTGTAACCTGAGTGAAGCACAATATAGACAAAACCCCAAAGAACCCCATGGTATATGTTATCTCATATTATCACAAAAGTCACCATAATGGGAATTTTCTACTTCTTTTAAGGTCAGACATGGCACCATCATTTAAATTAAAGATAATGGGAAGAAAAGTATAAACAGCAAACAATTCTATATTCATGAGAAAATCTATTTGACCTACCTCCTCCTCCTTCTTTTCTATGCTTCTCTCTCCTCCTTCCTGATCTCTTCTCCTCTCTCCTACTCCATTTCTTCTGTAATCTTTCAGCTTCTTTTATGTAATTTTGTATATTCTGCAGACCGAGAGAGGTTGAGGGAGTCCTGATGAAAACTTAAAGCCTGGATACTTACCCTCCTTTGGGTAGCAGACGAGCTTCACCATTTAAAATTATGCTTCCTGGATTTCATTACAACCGAGAAACACCAACAGCAGAGCACAATGAGCAGTTGGAACAAGAAAAAAACCACCACAGTGGCTAAACATCCTGATGAATCAATAACACATGGACTGTCATTCAGCTATTTTCATTTGTGTGATCAGTAGCAAACCTGAATCTGAAGGTTGCATGTAGATAGTGTAAAATCTTCTGACACAGCATTTACAAAAGAAATTTCAAGTGAAACCAACACAATGATTATTTTTTCAAGCAGGGAGGAATGAGGCTTTACTCCTTAGCCCTGACCATGTTTTAGAGTCAGCTTCAGTTTGGAGTGGCCCTCCTTTCTTTTTTCTTCCTCTATTTTCCATTCCTCTGCTTTCTTTATTTTACCCTCCTCACTTTCTTCATCCTGTGTTCATCCCCTTAAACTCCTTTCAACTCTGTCTCACCCCACCCATCCCCACCTCCTCTCCTCTTCATTTACCTGTCTGCCATCCCACTGTGGTAGGTTTCTGCTAAATGATGCAGGAGGCAGCAGACAGAACTGTAACATGGCAAAGCCAATGGCACGTAAAAACCAACATGGCCAGCGTGAAACATCCTCGTGGGTTTAGAGATTGTAGAGAAGAGCAAGGAATGAGGCAGGTGAAAACTGGGAGAAAGCGGTGGAGATGATGAGGAGAGGGAGGTGGAAGAGAGGAGTGCCGAGGGAAGAGAGGAAGATGAGGGCATGTAGAGTTGCCTAGGCAAATGGTTGTCAAATTTTTTGAACTAAATACCACCTCTAAGTAAACCAAAACATCTCCTGTAAGTAAACCACCTCACCAGTAAGCCAACAACTCTAAGACAAATCATAGAACCTCATGTGTGATGTGTTCTCGACCAAAATTAGTCTGGCTATTTTCATTAAAAAAAATCTAACATTTCTTAATGAACGGTATTTGGTTTATGAACAATTTCCCATGATCACAAAATTCCTATAGATTTCAGATATTGTGATTCGCTGAAAACATTTTTCAGAATCATCTGGTTTACCATCCGGGGATGCTTTAAGTACCACCAGTGGTACATATAGCACAGTTTGAGAGCCACTGGCCCAGGCTACAGAAATCATGGCTCTCAGTTAGTGTTCCAGTTCAGTCATGCAGATAATGTAGGAAGTGACTTAGGATCACACACACACACACACACACACACACACACACACACACACACACACACACACACACACAAACACCAGTGAATTTCCTAACAGTTGTGTTTTAAAGGACAAGGCCAGTGGGACAGTCAGTGAGCGAGAATCAATGTGGAGGCCAGAGCTCCCTCTGGGTAAGAGTGAGAGGTGCATGCACTCATGACCTGTGTGTGTGTGTGTGTTTGCATGCACTAATGCATATGAATGTACGTGCAGATACGTGTGTGTGTATCTTTTGTATGCTACTGAGTGTATTTATATGTGTACTGTACATTTTTGCATGGGGATGCCCGGTGCCCTAAGAGCCTGACACTTACCCTTTGGTGAAAACACATACACACACAAACAGAGAGAGAGAGAGAGAGAGAGAGAGAGAGAGAGAGAGAGAGAGAGAGAGACAGAGAGAGAGAGAGAGAGAGAATAAGTGTCAGGCTCTTTAGCTAAGCATATCCTCACACACAAATATCAGTACAAAAATACACAGTAGCATATTAAAAGACACATACACGTATACACGTGCACACACGCGCGCACACACACACACACACACACACACACACACACACACACACACACACACACACAGTCTCTTCATCTCTAATGAAATAATGTCCATATTTAACACTGAGCCCAGGAGACTCCACCTTGTGCTGCAAGCCATGAAAACAAAGAATAGTCAGTCTGTAGATTTATTAATTAGGTTGGTTTATTTTTCTCTTTGTCTTTAATAAAAATGACTTGGTTCACACTTACTTGGTGTGAAGTTGTTTTCACACCTGCCTGACACAGATAATTGCTTTTACCTCTGCTATAAGTCATAAGTTTCATATTGGTTTAATGTACTATAGTTGGTGTCAATTTATTTATTTATTTTTTTATGTACATGAGCAGATTCTGTACTATTCTGCACACAGTAGGTCTACTTAAACCAAAGAACTGTTGGTACATTTAGAGAATAAAGACTTGACGGTGAAAAATGTTGCACTGGGTGGATTATACATGGTATAATAAGAAACAAACTTTAAAATCTAGGATCAATTTGTTTTTGATCTCTACTTCTGCCTTTACAGTTTGTTACAGATGTATCTCATATGCTCCTCTATCTGATCATAAAATGATTGTTCTAATATTAAGATCCTGTCAAGAGAATAAGGGTAGTAAGGGATACTGGAAATTTGATAATCAACTCCTAGAAGATAATATACATAATAATATTGTTAAAAAGCTGGCAGAGGAAATACTTGGCAAGTATAGTGGGAATTGTAGGGGCAAGTGAAAATTTTTTAAATATCAAGTCGGAATTGAGGCAATAAAACGTAAGTGTTGAAACAACTTAAAAATAAGAAAGAAAGTGATTTAATGATGAATCTTGAGACTCTGATGAGACTTAATGATCATATTCCAGAAGAACTGGAACTTACCTTCAATTAGAACTTGATCAAATATTTTTAGACTTGGCAAAAGGAGCTTTCATAAGATCTCAAGTAAAATGGCTTGAAGAGGGAGAAAAGAATACCAGCTACTTTTTTGTGCTAGAGCAGCAAAATTTCAAGAGAGGAACTGTATCAGCTTTGAAGATTCATGATGCCGTTTGTACTGATCCAGTTAAGATTTCTCACTCTGTTTCATCCTTGTTTGAAAATTTGTATAATTCAAGATTCAATAAGAGGGAATGTGATAATTACTTTAATGGAAACTGGGACCGTTTACCTACCATTTCTGAGGAAGCTAAATCAGTGTGTGATGCAGATCTATCTCTAAGGGAGATCACTGAAGTTGTGTTTTCAATGAAAAAGTCCAAATCACAATGATTTATCAGTTTAAATTTATATGCAATTTTGGGACTTTATTAAAACTCCTTTATTTTTAATGTTAAATGAATATATTTCTTGTAAGGAGATGACTATGAGACAAGGAGTTATTTGTCTGATACTAAAACCAGATAAAACTCTCTTCTTAATTGAATATTGGCGCCCAGTAACTCTCTGAAATATTGATTACAAAATCATTGGGCTGGTTTATGCTAAGAGATTAAAGAAAGTATTGAATCAGATTATTGGGGAAGCGCAGTCAAGCTTTATGAAGAGTCATCATATTAGCAATAACATCAGATTAATGTTGGATCTTTTGGATTATGCTTTATTGAGAATGAGTCAATTATTCTTTTTGTAGATTTCTTTAAGGCATTTGGCACAATTGAACATAATTTTCTGCTACAGTCGCTGAAAATTTTTGGTGAGGTTGTTATAGATGTGGTTAGTAATGTTTTATAATGATATAAATAGTTCAGTCATATTACAGTCATCCACCTTTAAGAGATTCAAAATAGAGTGAGGTGTCTGGCAGGGGTGCCCCATCTCGCCCTTTCTTTTCCTTTTGGTGGTTGAATTATTACCTCACAACATTCTGTGTGATCATAACCTCAAAGGCATAACAATTTTTGGCAAAGAAATTCAAATTTCTCAATTGGCTGACAATACCACAGGTTTTTTAAAGGATAAATTTCAAATTACACATGCACTTTAGCTACAGTAATAAATCAATTTTCTTCAGCCTCTGGTTTATCCCTCAATGTTTCCAAATGTGATATTATGCTTTACATCAATGCAATGAGACCTCAATCGAAGATATTCAAGTTAAGAATAAGACTAAGTACTTGGGTATTGTTGTCTCTAAAAATTACAAAGAAAGACAACATTTAAGCTTTTTATCTAAACTTAAGTAAGTGACTGCTATGTTTAATATCTGGTTGTAGAGATCTTTATGGTTTTGGCAGGGTTCTTCTGTCCAAAATGGAAGGTCTGTCTCATTTTGTGTATCCCGCTTTGTCATTATTTGTTGATAAAAAAAAAAAAAAANAAAAAAAAAAAAAAAAGACCTGCAAAGCAATTAACAAGATTGTTTATAATTTTATATGGAAAAATAAATCATAAAAGTTTAAATAGTCTGTTCTCTCAAATAAGAAAGCTGAAGATGGTCTTAAGGTATTAGACTTTTTTTTTGTCATTAATTATGTGTTTAAGATAAATTGGCTAAAAAAAAATGTGATCAATCCCAATTCTATGTGGGACTTTATCCCTACTCACATATGTTTTTCAAAAATTGGAGGTTTAAAATTTTTATTAGGTTGTAATTATTGGCCACAGAATGACCAGTTAAGTTATCTTTATTCCATCAACAAGCACTGTTGGCGTGGGAGATTTATATGTCCATGGTTTTTCTTCACACAGGGCATTACTCTGGAATAATGCCAACATTACTACACAGTATGAAAGAGGCATTGATCATGTATCTCAATTATTTGATAATACCGGATATTTTCTCTCACATGCCGAATTTATTCATAAATATAATTTTCCAATCTGAACTAGAGAGCACAGTCTGGTTGTCAAAGCTATCCCAAATGGAATGAAGCATCTCATTAAATCTCATCTAAGTTTTGCCGAGGTTGTAATTCTGGGCAACAACCTAACTTTATGGGATTGACCTGCAGGACCATAAATGCAACAATAGGTTTATTCGAGAAGTTATACATAATCAAAACAAAGTTGTTCCAACGGGGAAATTTTATTGGAGAACAATAATAGATGACATCAATAGGGGAAAAGGCCTGGCTACTTCCAGATGAATATATAATTTCAAATAAGGCTGAAGAAATTCATTTTAAAATTTTACATTGTATATATCCTACCAATGCTTTTATTTCTAAGTATGCATGTGGCAAATCTTTGTATGTTTTGTAATAAAGCTGAGGAGACGATTCTCCATCTATTCTTTTTATCATAATGTCGTACAGAAATTCTGGTTGGACCTTGCAGAGTACAGTATATTTTTTACTTTCACATTAAAAGCTGTATTTTTTTTACTTTGTTAATTCAAGAATTTGTTTACAATATGTTGCTAATTTCTGTTGCTAAAACAATTCAGTAAATCTCTACCTAATCTGCCCTCATTTCTGTTGGAATTCAAGAATCTGTTGAAACTGTTGCGTAAAGGGAAGAGCCGCCAAAATGCATTACTGTTGTCTCAGTGCTTAGAACTCACAGGAGAGGAAAATTAGTTTTTGTTCTTCTTTGTTGTCTTTGTTTTGTTTTTGTCTTGTTTTTGTTCCTTGTTGCTGGTTAGGGTTTTTTTTTTTTTTTANTTTTTTTTTTTTTTAATGTTTGAATCGGTCTTTTGAACCTGTTATTCATCATATCGTGTTTTTGGACTCTTTTGTCTGTGCAATTATTTGCTTTGTTGTTGTTGTTGTTGTTGTTGTTGTTGTTGTTGTTGTTGTGTGTTATTGTGTTAATAAAGTAAAAAAAAAAGTTTGGTGATAAGGGTATTGATTCAAGGATTAAGGCTGAAATCAGACATGCACAAACACACACACACACAAAGCATACACTACACCTTACTGTTCTTATGTCCCCATAGAGATGCCATGTAAGTGGACGGGGCAGCAGCCACACATGTAGTAAAAAAGCAACAAAACACTCACTGACACACTTCACTGGACATTACATATAATAGCATCTCTCTCTCTCTCTCTCTCTCTCTCTGTCTCTGTGTGTGTGTGTGTGTGTTTGTGGTGTGTGTATGTTTGTGTGTGTGTGTGTGTGTGTGTGTGTGTGTGTGTGTGTGTGTGTGTGTGTGTGTGTATGTCCCATTGAGTCAGCTGGCAAAACATCAATTTCAGCACATTTTCAAAACATTCTTTCTAAGACACCTTACATATTTTTTTAAATTATCAGCATGTGAACATGAACACCTTATAATGACAATAACACTGTTTCAGTGATGTTTTCCTATTACCTCTTGTGCTGAAATGTCGCACAAATGTATATTATGTAGAGGTCAAACTCTTCTCACTGTGCTAGATAATGTTTCAAACCTCTTTTTGTCACTGGCACTCAACTATGTTGGAAGTTACAGTCTGTTTTAAACAGGTTTTTAGGGGCTAAGAGTTCATTCACCCACAACCCCTGATCCACCACACTAACTTTCAGCTGCTGTGGAAAAACATGAACAAAACCATCAAACCTGGAAGTAAGATGTTTTTACTCCCCCACTGCTCTGGACGAGATTACTCCATTAATGGCCATGCCAGCCTCTCTCTTTTTCTCCCCCATCAACACTCTTACAGTACTCTTCAACCTAGTGAATTATGAATGGAAGGGCCCCATGTTTTTCTGCCTCTGGCCGGCCCGTTGTCCACTCAGTGCACTCTACTGTACATGCACACATCACATATACACACAGTTGGACAGAGCGAAATGGGATGGAGTAAGGTGGTATCAGGTTGATGGGTGCCAGGGTGGCAGGGTAAATAGGAGACACACTATGACTTTCAGGCTGAGTATAGTCATGATTTAACCATCAAGACTGACTTTAAAATCTACATTAGTTTATGAGGCTAATAGGGACAGTCAGGAGATTTGCCCTTAAAGTCAAAAATTAAAGGAAAATTGTTTATTTGTTTATAACCAGGGTCTTACTTTCATAGTTTTAGCCATCATTACTATTGGTTATAATGATAAATTTATTGTTCCCCTTGACACTAACATTTTAGTGTCTTTCTTGACATCTCACAACCATGAAATGAAAATTTCATGGACTATCTCACTAGCAAAGAAAATGAAAGCCATTGCATTGCACTGTGGGGCACCATTGCACCAGCGCAGACCAATTTCTATTGTCTTATGAGTAGTTCAACAGCTGCTCATCCGATCATCCGTCTGGTTTCTATAAGTTTAAAACAACTAAAGGGAGGGTGAAACTTGGAAATTTTGTGGTCATAAACATAATTCTGCTGTGTGGGTAAAGTTGTTGCGAGTCTGCTGGATAATTGGCAATGTAATAAGCTGATGGAACATCATGTGTGCCATATTTGGAGGTTTTCTGTGCCCTAGTGGCCAAAATTGTAGGAAGGACTGCGATCTCTGTTTCCAGTGAAAGGTTTGTGTGATGGAAGACTGTACACTGCAACTGATGGATCTGTGCTTTCTTTATTCCAAAAATTTACCTCAATTAAAATTCTACATGTAGTATTAATGTCACAAAAGCTACAGTTCAGTCATTCCTGGTAACTTTGTGCTTCAATGGCTGTCATTATGCTTTTGAGATGTCCTCTTTTAGCGAGGCCTCACCAGCGCTAATGAGCTGCAGCTATAATTAGGCTCATCAGAAGGACTTTCAAAGTGTTTAGATTGGCTTAATTAGCTTTGGTACATACCGCTAATATGAGCAAGCAAGCACACACACACACATGAGTTATACACATGCATGAGCGCACTCAATCCCTGTAGACCCGACACCAAGCTATTGCGCTAACTCAGCCGAGTTCACAAAAGCTGTTGGTTTTAAAAGTTAAATGCCACTGTGTAAATATATTCCAGAGGATATCCAGGGAATAATCAGCCCTTAATTTAGCTGCTAATATAACTAGTTGCCATGGTGCCCCATTGCCTCCCTGAAGTGATTTAACCGAAAGGAAGACTGAAAGAGGGCTGGAAAACCTACAAGAAAAGTGCTTGAGAAATCACTATTTGGGGTTTCTTAGATTTTCTGTCCCGGGGATATCATTACATTTGTGGAATTACAATAAGGGTAAAGTGAGAAAAAGAAGAGAAAAAAAGCAATGAGAGAGGGAAGTTTTTGAAGAGTTTTGCCTGAAGTATGCATCTCCCTCCCATGGTAACAGCATAGTTGATGCAATAGTATATTAAATGAGTCAATGAACTTTGTCAGTGCCTGGATCCATTTATGGACAACACCCTGCAGCCCAAAGCTCAGTGTGGAAAAGCCTCCACACATTGACTTGGTGCAAGATTTTTTATTTTTTTTTTTTTCAGAATGAGAACCTAGAAAAAGAAAATTGCATTTGATTAATCTCTCAGTCTTGCTTTTACCCAAGCCTGAAACAAAACCCACATAGACATACAGGGGAACATGCAGTCTCCACACAGAAAGACCCCAGTCAGATTCAAATCCTGGACCTCATTGTTAAAGCAACATTGAACCAGTAACCACTAACCACTGTTCCAACTCCCTGACTATATATGCTGTAATTATTAAATAATTACAGATGCAATAGGAAAATATGGACTTCATATTTTTATCCAGTTTTCCCAAATTGGTAAACTGAAACATTTTATTTCTGGTTATTTAATTTCTTTCTCTTTTTGCTTCTTTGTCCATTTAGGTGCTTGGTTTGCAAAATGCAGAAATCAAAGACTGGGTGAAAGGAGAGAGAGAGAGAGAGAGAGAGAGAGAGAGAGAGAGAGAGAAAGAGACAGAGTTCTGCTGCTCTCAGTGTGTATTCTGCTCCAACAGTCATTCAAAGGGACCCAGTAAGAAGGAGAGAGAAGCAGAGAAATGATAGAGGTAGGATGCAGGGATGAAGAGATGGAGGTGTGGAGGTGAGGACGGAGATCCAAATACTGCAAAAAATGACTGACTAAAATATTTTATCTATGACCCATTGCCCTCTGTTGCTGCATTGCCCTGTGAGTCTGATTTAAAGACATTAGACAAACCCAGAGTCTTCCTGCAACAGTCTGGATCATCTGACTGTCCTCTTGGAGTAGAAATAAGGGTGCTGCTGTAAATGGGCTGAGATGTTGATAAAATAATGACTATAACTTAATGAAATGATTTCTTCATATTTGACATCTTTTGCAGTGTTTCCACTCCACCCTGAGGTGAAGAGGCCAGGGGCTTCATTAGAGAGATCTGGAGGCCGACCCTATCAGCCTAGGGGCGCTCAGGAGGGGGGGNGGGGGGTTCTATCCAAACCCAATACCCATCTCTTAACTGGAGACGGGCCGGGCTCCCTTGGGCTTCCCATGACTGACCTCCTGCTTCTTCAACGGCACTCCTCTTTGAACAACCTTCTTCTTCTTCTTCTCCACGTCTTCCTGCTGCTCTGGCTCTCCTTCATACTGACTCCATCTCTCTCTCAGTCTCTCTTTCTCCCTTTGCTCCCTTCTCTGTGGACCTAATGAATGATTCATTTAGCCCCACCACCACCCACCTCTTTGCATTTCCAAACACCCATCTACCAATCTTCTCATCCTTAACACTTTATTTTCTTCAGTTCAATTTTTTTTTTTCAAAGGAAGGACTCTTTTTACATAAAGTAAAAAACTGAAAAAGTGACTGGGATCCATGATGGTGATAGCTGGGGGGAGCATAGAAGACAACAGATGAAACAACAAAGGGAGGAACAAATGGCGGTTTGTGACACAGCTCCCTCTGTGTGCCCCATTAAAGGCAATGTTTGACAAATTTATACAGCGGATGTTGATATGCCATGAGTGTGTGTCTTTTTGAATGTGTGTGTGTGCTGAGGGTGTGGGGGTACAGAGATGAAGCAGTTGTTAAGAACACACACTCCATGCACTGTAGATGAACCATTAATGAGGACAAGATGGAAGAAAACCCCTTCAAAGGCGGTGTAACGTCTCACTGAGCTGGAGAATAAAGGAAGCCTGGCTACCCAGATAAATCAATTCCCCCCTTATTAACTGGGAAGAGTCGTTAACTAATGGAATAATTGGTTGGGACACGAAAGTGCTAATTGCCATGATGAAACCAAATTTCTAACATGAAAGAGAAGTAATTGAATCTAGATGGAGCTCATGAAAGTGTCCCAGAATCTGGGGACAGTTTCAAAAACGGGTTTTATAGTTTTACTTTCTTTTTTTCCCAGGCTCTGCCTCAGAGGCCCTTGTAAAGAAAATGGCCGATTGGATTGGAGGACTGCTGTCAACTCTGTGGTAGCGACAGAAAATAGAACACCTCCTCTGCTTACAAGAAGAGGAAAAAGTCAGTGGAGGGAAAACAGGAGTTGGGCTTGTGTAGACACTTGAGAGAAAGGAAACATATCGCCACTCAGAGAGGAACTACTGTAAAACCAAAGTGTTGTATGAAATATTGGGCAGGGGAAGAAAGAAAGAAATATTGGGAAGGGAAAGTATACTGTCAGGACGGCTCCAGGACGCTCTTAGTTTTCTTATTGTCTCTGCTTTTATTTTCACCTTGTCTGTGTGGGGTATGCGGATGTGTGCTGAGTCCACGTGTGTTTGTTTACAGGCGTTCTTAATTAGGGCGTGGTTTCAGTTGTTTGAATTTTCCTCCACCTATCCTTATGCCTCTCTGCTTCCCGCACTTGTGGTCACCTGCTTCTGCTGGCCTATCACCTGTCTGTGTTCCTCCCTGCCTGCTCGGCTGATTCTAATCTGTCAGTTATGTCATTGTATTTAATCGCTTGGGTTTGCACTCCCAGTTTGCCAGACTGTCATGTTGTCATGTTTCCTGTTACTCGCTCCTGGATTAAGTTTTTGTTTTTTTCCCTGCCAAAATATTACTGGTGTTTTTTCCTAGCTTGTCTAGTGATTTTTAGTTATTCTTCACTTGGATTATTGGACCTTGTTTCCCCTTGTGGGTGTTTTTATGTTTATTATTAAAGTTGAGAAGGACTGTCTGATTCGGCTGTCATGTCTGCTCCTGAGTCCTCTACCTGCCGCCTGACAGTATACCACAAAAATCAGGGAATATACAGTTGTGATAAAATATGTTGTGGTAACCTAAAGTTATGTAACACGTCATAGCGTATAGTAAGTGACATATCTTTCCTGTCAGGTTTGAATTTAGGACAGCAATGGCTCCAATTTTGTGGTTCTGTCATATTAGCAGCATGGGTTGGTTGTGTGACTGGAGTTTACACAAGGGGTTCAGTATTCAGAGTTAGCCGTTATTGGCGAGCTCTTCTTGTGTCTGTTTGGAAGAAGTGATTTCTAGCATGCAGGCAGTCTGTCTGATGTTTGGTCATGAAAATCTAAAAGGAGCAAGACACAAAAATCTCAGCATTTCTCTCTCTCTCTCTCTCTCTCTCTCTCTCTCTCTCTCTCTCTCTCTCTCTCTCTCCATCTGACAGAGTCTGCTTGCTCTGGAGGAAGCTTGAAGCTTGAAGACAACTCCCAGCCCAAGTGGCAACACTTCAAAAATCAAGATGGTAGCCCACCCCTCCTATTGGCTAATTATAAAGCTAGATCTGGTGTCAGGAGAAAAACAAAACACCCTTCACCCCCACCCCATCCATAATCAAGGCCCACCACTCCCATTTTCACACATAACACACACTCAGACATCCACACACACTTTCAGACCTTACATCTTCTCACATGTGAAAGAAAGGCACCATCTGCTTTCTGCCACAGCAGTGGGGAATCTGTGGACAGCTGCACGTTGGTATAAAGCCAACTATGAGTCCAGATAGAGCCTGGATGCTGTTCCAGGTATTCAGGTACCCCCCCCCCCNCCCACACACACACACACACACACACACCAGAGAGATACAGCTGCTGAATGGGAGATCCAAGTTGGCGAGTCCAGTTCAGTAGCTACTGGCTCGACCGCAGCAATGCTGTTTACCCTGCAGCTTCGGATAACTGATTTCTAAAGTTTCTCCTGACTGATGTGTGCCTTTTGATCAGTGATTATCAGGGATAAATAATTTAATGTACTACAAAGTTAATAAAGACTCAAGCAAATCTTTCCAATCTGGACTTTTGATGTGAGAAGAGATTTGATAGACATAAGAGAGATGGACTTTTGGTGTGGCTAAAGGGGACAGGCAGCAACTGGGGAGTTTTNAAGAGGAAAAAGAGAAAGGGAAGTGCTGTAAGAGGAGGAGGAGGAGAGGTGTGACAGAGTGAGCCGAGGGGAACCCCCCCCACTAATTGGTACTTAAACACCCGCGTGGAGCAGAACTGTTGCTATCATAAGAAATTGATGAATTAACTGAGTGCGAGAGATAGGCAAAGAGAAAGTAGGAGACTGTAGGATGAGAGAAGAGAGAGAGAGAGAGGGTTCTGAATCTTTTAAGAGGATAACTTATTTGGGCAAAACAGCTGTTTATGCATTATTTGTGTGGCTAGCCATTTACCACCGTTTAGGATGAAAACTTTGGTTCCAGGGCTGCAGGAGTTGCCCGCGGGGACAGTGAAGGTTGGGAGGGACCCAACGGCCTATCAGTCACTGATAAAAAAGGATGAAAAATTAATTTCCTGGTAGTTTCGTTTTAAAGACTTAGATATTGGCCTGTCAGTCCGCAGGACTTCATTTAACTGACAAACAGGCGTTCTGGGATTCAGGCGAGAGGAGGAGGAGGAGGAGGTGGTCAGGGATGGCTGGATGGATGGATGGCTGGATGGATGGAAACTTTGTTGACCCGAGAGGCTGCACCCTCATTTAAAGTCGTAAATAGGGATTTTTTTTTGTTTGTTTGTTTTTTTTTTTTTTTTTTTTTTTTTTCCTATTTCATCTCTATCTGATACTGAAAGCTAGTAGCTGTAGGGTTTCTGCATTGCATTTTAGAGATCACCTGTTTGGGGCATCTCTAGGTGGCACTCTTTTCTTTGTCTGTTTCCCTGTGGTAGCTATATATCTCTTTGCAAGCCAGCTACCAAGTTAATCTTCTTCTGATCATTCCTAACAACCTGTAAATGCTACATGCATGTTAAAACTTCAGTTACACTTGGATTGGGGCAAAATGGCCTTTTCAAATGTGATCATAAATTTTTTGGGCATGGAAATGTTACAATATATGGAAGCCACTCCTTCATGCATTTCCTCACCTGGTAGACTCCTTCAATTATGCAAACAATCATGCATATTCAGTGAACCACAAATCCTATTAATTCAGTCCATGTATTCATCTTACTTGCATTATTGCCTTAATTGGAATATAGCATGCTTGTAAATGTACAAAGTGAATGTTTGGGAGTGTGAAGACTCTTCAAAGACTCTTCAATAAACAGTGGCAAATGTATATGTAACTCTGCTTATTTCTTAGTAATACAAGGGGGTTCTGTTGCATGATGAATGAATGATGGACTAATAGAGGTTTTTCAGACAGAATAACAGTTGGAGCAAGGAGGTGTTTAAGGAGGATGGCCTGGTGGATGGAGGGATGATGGCCTCCTTAAACTCTGTCTAGAAGAATGTTTTGACATCATCACTGTTTCACTTTGATCGCTTCAAAGAAACCCTTGAAGTCGACATTGGAGAATCACACAACAAGTCCTGTTGGAGTAAATCACACATCTTCAAATACCCCTGCCTGTCACTCAAGTTCACACAAACTATTAAAGCCTCCACCCCAAGTGCCCACCAGACAACAAAACCACTAAAGTATAAATGCAATTTTAGCTGGTAAAAACAAGAAATTAGACCATTTCACCATTTCTGGGTCTGACTCTTTGTTGAACTCACTCAGTATGTTTTAATGCATAGTATAATTTGTCTGTACTGATTAAGGCAAAAACATGGATTAAGCATTAAGCATGGATGGAATTATATTGTACATGACTATACTGTATATAATGACTCCTTCCTTAATCAGTTTATGAGGAAGTATGCCAGGTGAGGAAATAGATACACAGAATGCTTACACCAATTAGCCAAAGGAGCTTTTACATAATTGAATAAATCAACATAAATTCTCATAATCTAGGTCTAAGTAACAGACCTCAATTTATGCCGATTGTAATCTGATTATGGTGTTTAAATGACATTTGAAAAAAAAAATAATTTGTTGACTTGCTGGTATTAGAATTAAAGTTTTAGCATTCATGTAAAAGTACTGAACAAATATACTGTATGTATGGGAGTTGACACCTTTGCATCATATACACATACCCAATGCTCCTACTGGTATGTAAAGCCTCAAAATGATATTTTGTTTGAAAGTATGTGCTTGTGTGTGTGTGTGTGTGTGTGTGTGTGTGTGTGTGTGTATGGCTGATTGTGCATGTGTGGTTGTTGTGCTGCTTGCTTCTGTCACCTGCCTTCTTTCATCCTCTCTTTTCTCCTGTCATCCCCCTTGTTGCCGTGGTAACTGCCTCCAGGCGACAGACACTTCCATGTGATGTTGGGAGGCTTTGATGCTGATCGGTCCTGATGCATAGAGCTTTGTTTCTGTTTGTTCACCTAAAGCTCTGGAATGTCCCAGCATCACCTGGGAAGCCAACTGTGTCTTACACACACACACACACACACACACACACACAGATGTGTTACACACTGCATTTANCACACACACACACACACACACACACACACACAGATGTGTTACACACTGCATTTACCTGTACATAGTGCATACATTCTGTGGGAAAATCATGGAGTTTGATCTTGAATCTCTCAGTATGAAGAAAAAAAAAACAAGAACTTGTGAGGAGGTCCGGTTCATCACATTACTTTCTATGATGCTTTTTTTTTAGATTTTTTATACCACCTTGGTCGATAAAGAAAAATTTCCAAATGTTTTTCTTTCATCATTTAGAATTCACACTAACAGCCACACTTCTTAATCACAGAAATATTCCATTGTGATTCATTGATACTATGGTGAACTTGCCATCTGGAAGTTTCAAGCCACTAACATACCACCAGTCACCCAGCAAACAACAATCCAACATCTCCATGTGGCCACACTTTGAAGCATCCAGTCTACTCTTGTACAACTGGCTCATTGGTCTACAAGTTTGGATCAAATTCTGTCATTCTGACTGCTGCTACGACCTTTGTCTATAAACTGGTGTAAATTGATGACAAATTTATTCCGCATTTCTGAGTGCATAATTTTTCCCCAACTTGTCAAATATTTTTTCCTGCTTGTTGTAGCATTACAATTCACCAGACATTTGTCACACAAGTTGACATGCATTAAACTTATATAGATTGCTATTATCTGCATCTTAAAAGCTTGATAAATCTATGAAGTCCTCTCACACATACTGTATGTGCCAGCTCTCTCTCTTTTTCCCCACGTAATGAGAGTCAGAGTCCTAATGGAGGAGGGGTGGACTTTGTCTGGAATATCATCATTCAGGCCGGGCGTGCAGGGTGAGTCATGATTAGCTGGCAATTTATTCTGGCGGGCGCGATTGAGAGGAAGGGGCCCTGAAATGGTAATGTGTTTAAATGTCAGAGGAAAGGTACGCTTCTCATCAACCTTTGGTCACCCGCCCGCTTTGAATATTCTTATTGCCATCATGTATTAGTAATGAGAGTTGAAAAGTAAGTAAAATTTAACCTTCGCTGTACCTGAGGAAACTATGAATATTAACGAGGCCTATTATGTGTACCTGATCTGAAAGAATTTTAACCCCACGTCTGGCTGCTTCCTCCCCCCTTCTCCATCTCTCTCTCTCCTCTCCATCCCTTTCCATCCATCCCTGTCTCTTTCTCTCTTTTTTGCAATTTTCCCAACTTCCTCTCCTTTTCTGTCTCACCCATTTTGTCCTCTCTCTCACTCTTTCCCTCCCTCTCTCAGTTTTACCCCTTCCTTTCTGTGTCCCTCATTCACATTTTTTGCTTTCACCCTCTATTTCCACTTTCTCTGTCTATTATCCCACTAATTCATTTTTTCCTCCTAATTTTTCCTGTAGATCCTCTTACTCCATTCACTCAACTCTCTTCTTCTGACTGTCTTGTCTACCCTTCTCTGTCTTCTGCATTTACTCTTTTGCCTTTGTCCCATGCCCCATGTTCCCATCTCTCTCTCTCTCTCTCTCTCTCTCTCTCTCTCTCTNTGTGTGTGTGTGTGTGTGTGTGTGTGTGTGTGTGTGTGTGTATGTGTGTGTGTGTGTGTGTGTGTGTCACTCTTCCAAGGGTTAAATGGGAAAAGAGAGGAAGGAAGCTGTTTTCCATGCAGGGCTGATGTTTGCATAGAATAGGCCAAATTGAGTCCTCTGTGTGTGTGTGTGTGTGTGTGTGTGTGTGTGTGTTTATGTGTGTTGGGTGCCTGGGTGGGGGTTCACTGCCTGGATTAAGGCTTGATCAAGGCACCATCAAGTCTCCCCCCTCCCCCTCCCCCTTCACCCTTCTACCCATGAGAGTTTGGAGTTTTCGGGTGGGGGGCTGAGACATCTATCTGCAATGGACAACAAAGACAGAGAAGATATTTACTCAGAAGCTCTCTCTCTCTCTCTCTCTCTCTCTCTCTCTCTCTCTCTCTCTCTCTCTCTCCCTCCCTCCCTCTTTCAGTTATCATTCATACACATTACATCTGAAAAACTGTCAGGGTGCGAGATTGCTGTTTGTCTACTTGTCAAGATGTTGAGATATCATGTGTGTGTCTGTGTGTGTGCGCACAAATATGGAAACACACACATACAGTACAGTATATCGGATGTATGCATGTGACTCAGAGTAACATGCATAGGCACCAAAGTCTGTTTCAGTACATACCATGCAAAAATTCTATAGGAATCATATGCTGTATAGAAGCAAATTTTGTTAAATGGTTATTTCGTGCATAAAATGTTTTGAAAATGCTTACATTCATACTTAATACACAGTAGAAATATATAAATAGTGTATGTTTTAATAGTGTATGTTTTAACATTGATGATAAATAGTGTATGTTTTAACATTGAAGAGTGCAAAAAAGAGACACACACACATACAATACTCCCAGTGGGTTCTCCTTCTTTCGTCCTTTTATCCCAGATAATGTCCACCAGCTTGGGCCAATCATCATGAAAGCACGGCCTCCCTCTGTCTGCTGTGATCTGTGGTAAGCCAGTAAAGGCCAAGCTCTTATTAGCTCACTTTATTGATTTGGAGAAGAGATTCAGCGCTGAGCCGCTCTCATTAGCACTGGATAAAGTTGTAATCCACCAAGCAGCAGAGTCAGACTCCCTCTGCTTCCCTGCCTCAACTTTCAGCTGACTTTCGCCTTCTATAAATTCACAGTTAATGAATTGATTCCAATTGATTTCACAAAAACAATGATGAAATAAAGAGCTTTTTTTTTCTTTTTTTTTTTTTTNTTTTTTTTTTTTTTTGTAGGCTTTTAGACTGCACCTACGTGCATCAACTTAGACGTTTGATGTAAAATGCATCTGTTTTAAGTCAAAATCAGAACGAAACATTCTGGTTTTTTGTCATCTGAAATGAAAGGGTCTTCCAGACTTATTGATGGTCACATTGTGAAGGCAGGACTATCATAGATGTCTAAACATTTTCTAGCTTCGTGCCATTTTAAAATGGTTTGTATTCATACAGGACACACATTTGTCTCTTTCTTACTTGTTTGGGATAAATGTGGAGAAGTTAGTATTAAGCAAAGTTTTAATCTACACTACCAACCTGAAAGATCTGATTTACGTGTACTAACTTTTTAACTTATCCCCACGGTTGTCAAGGGAAAAACTGCAAAAACTGTCAATATCCCTGCATGTTATTTCTTTTGGTTGAGGATAGTACAGTCATTATTTGTCAGCATTCCTTGACGAGGACATGTTTGTCCTCAATTTACTCACTTTTAGTCTTCCATCCACAAGATGATATTTTTGACCATGAAAAATGAGCTTTTAAAACATTTCGTTATATTTTGATGTTTTTCAAAAGGTTGTGCATTATAGAGCGGGGAAAAGGAGCACTGATTTACTTTGTTATGCAATCTCAGTCATGTGATCCTTTTTTTAGGACTCTTGAATTCTAGGTGAAAACCCTTCACACTTGCTCTGTAAGCAAGAAACAACGTTTTGAAAAGCAGAAATGGTAAAGAACCTTTTGGCAGAAATGGTGAGAAGCTGCCAGCTCACAGTTTGTGTATCTCCAGCTTTTGATGGTAAAGTTTTACACCAACACAAAAAATATTAGTGTGGAAAACTTGCTTTGGACATTTATTTGCACTATGGAAGGATACAGATGTTACCAGGTTTTTCAGGTGTTATTCATGCCAGCAAGTATACAGTAGTATACATAAAAAAAAATAAATTATATATATATATATATATATATATATATATTCATTATTTTTTAAAAACTGTTGTTTTGTTGCTGGCAAGTTAATTAATCCAGTAATTTGTGGATAAACCAAATAGTTGATAATTAATTTTTTTTTTTTTTTTTTTTTNTTTGTCATCATTGATGGAGTACACATACAGTAAATTTGATCATAAAACTATATACACACACACACTCACACATACACACACACACACACCCTACAGCCTGTCAGTCACTTTCAGCCACTTGGCTCATCACTTCTCCTTCCTCAACAAGGCTAGTGGAAACCTTCCTCACCCTCTCCTCCTCCCCTTTTGTTCCTCCTCTTCCTCCTCCACCTCCTTCTCTTCCTCCTCAAGCCCTGCACTCCCTCTTAAATCCTGGCCTGATCCAAGCTGGGAGTTATCGATTTGCTGGTGTGATAGAGGTTGGAGGCGTGCTCACAATGCAGTGGGGGTCTGGCTGCTTGGGCTGCATCTTTCAGAGGGCCAATCGATACAGACTCCTTTTCTCCCCTTCAAAGCTCTTCATTCGCACTGGCAAACAGGGAGAGAAGGGAGACGTGAGGAGCAAGGGGAGATGAAGGAGGAGTAGAAAGATTGAGTGACAGAGTTTTTTTTTTTCCTCCCTCTCCATTCTCTTTGGTTCTCTCTGGACTGTTTGCCTGGCCTCAGGGTCAAACCCCAGAGAGAGAGAGAGAGAGAGAGAGAGAGAGAGAGAGAGAGAGCAAGTGTGAGAGAGAGAGAGAGAGAAAGAGAGAGAGAGAGAGAGAGAGAGAGAGAGAGATGGATGTATGTAGAGAAAAAGAGAGAAAGACACGAGTAACTAAATTTTAAAATAAAAATAACCAGCAGAAATGTTGAAAAGCTGTTAGCTGCATAAGTTCAAGACAGATGAATATGAGTTTTACTCGGGTAGTTTGTGAATACTGTACTTGTTCAATGTGTTGAATGTTAAACACCTGCTGGGAGAAAAGTGGGAGACTCGGAGATGATGGGATGTCACAGTTGAAGGATAAAGGAGATACTGTTGATGAAGATTGAAAAGAACACAGATATGGAGGTGCCTCCACCTCACTCTCCTCAGTCTCTGCCTTCTCCTTCTTTTGGCAACAAATTGGACTTCCTTTACTTGTCTCTCTTCTTTTCCTTTCTCCTGTTCTTCTACTCACTTTTTTGTTTCCTCCTCTTTTCTTTACTTCTTCTTTTGGCACTTCTATAGAACAATTTTTCAGCCTTTGCCCAATTCAGTGACAGCTAAAATGACAAAATAGCCTTCTGTATATGTTGGAAATGCCAAGCATGAAATCAATCTCTCTGGATGTTTTGTTCGGAAAGAGCTTGGAAATCTGCAGCCAAACTTGGCAGTGTTGCCTGTTTGATTCTTAGTACTTTGATCATCGTCTTTGAGGGAACATTGCTTGCATTCACATATATTGACTGAAAAGTTCTTGAGCATGTGAATACAAATTCTTGCACTGAGTGGTATTTCCCTCTAAGTAAACAGATGGAATATAGTTAAAGTTTAAAAATTAGATATTGGCTATCTGATAAAAATAGCCACACCTTCGGAGGAAATTGTGCCACCTTTGATTTGAGGTTTGTCAAAGGAAAATAACTGTTTAAGATCACCACAAACAAATTCACGTTGCCTTCTTTATATAACTGATAATAACTCTCCAGAGCATAGTGCATAGCATTTTTAAGTGTTTTTCTATATTTCAGTTATTTAATTTTGGTAAACAAATTTGGAGAGAGAGAGAGAGAGAGAGAGAGAGAGAGAGAGAGAGAGAGAGAGAAATTCCTGCGAGCTGATTGACAAACTCTGAGCCTGACATGCAAGTAAGCAAAGGCTTTATACTTATATTTATTTATTTATTTATTTATTTATTTATTTTTGTCCTTTTTTGTGGAAGTTATAGCACCCACCCACCCAAATTTTCCCCGTTGTTCTTTTCCCCAACAAGGCTTTACCTGGAACCCATCTTGCCTCAAATGATGACATTATATCACCTGTGAAGGATCTTTTTTGGACAGCAGAGAAGAGGATTTAGTACATGAAACAGGGATAAAATCCATCCAGCACTGTTGGAAGAAATATGTCAATTTAGAAGGCGACTATATTGAAATTTCCGGCTCAAAACTTATCAATCAACCTTTAAAGATAAACCATGACAGTTTGCATGTCTGCTTCTATTTTATTCCAGTTTAAATTGTTGTTTAGATGTTTCAAACCAATCACCTCTCTGCATGTAATGACTGGAAACCAATGACTGTGCAGTAGAAAAACACATCAGAAAATTACATTCCAGTGCTGTTATGAATAGTTATTGGTAATGTAAAATATATGCAAAAACCCTCCTATGTCAAAACACCAATGTCAAAACATCAGAGTCTTCCACATTAAATCTTTTTTCTCCAAATATGAACCAACGATCTACCAAAATACATGTCTCGCCACTAGCCAGGGAGATGAGATGCTTGGGAAATAATGTGCTGTGAGGCAAAGGCATGGATTTGTAAGGTTAAATAATCTCCATTAACAAACAGGCAAAAACAAAGCCTTGATTATTCAAACACAGATGCCACTGTACACCCTCCTCTGGGACTGTGAGCCTCAGCACCAAAGAATACACAGACAATAACCTCATTTTATTAGCTGTAGAATGAGCTAGAATGTGACATATGCTTTAAAGAAGAGGCAATTGAAATACAATTCATGGTTCTATGGCACCTTTAGAGTAGATAAACTTGTTTTTGCCTTATTGGAGTAATTTTATTTAATATAACACCAGTTTTGGTTGTAAACTACAATAGCGATGTCAGCAAGTAAACTTTCCTTGAGAGCTTTCCTCGTGTCTGAGCTCATAATTTATCTGAGGCTCCAAGCATCACAGACAATTACATTTTGGTGATATATCTTCCCTTCTTCACCAGAGGTTCTTGCTAATTTGATGCTCTGGCAAGGAAGATCGTTGGCTTTAATACAAATCATGTTTCAATCATTACTTGAAGACCTTAAGCCCTACCCCGGCTCTCTGGAGGACTCCAGTAATGAGGCCTGCTGGGATTTCAATCATTTTTACATCTGTTGAAAAATAAGGGGAAAAGAGAAGAGGAAAAAACAGAGAAAAAAGGAAAAAAAAAAACCCTCCCTATTAATTTTGNTTGAAAAATAAGGGGAAAAGAGAAGAGGAAAAAAGAGAGAAAAAAGGAAAAAAAAAAACCCTCCCTATTAATTTTGAGGATTGATAATGAAAAAATAAAGAGCTCTTTTTTCCTCTTACTTTTGTGTTCTTGAAATCCGCCTTGAAATCTCTGTGTGGCACCTCAATGCTTAAAACTCCCTCAACAATTTCTAAAACCCTCTCTCCCTCCCTGCACTCATTGCAAAATAAATAAATCTTTCTGATATTAAATTTCAGACACCTCTTTATCACACAAACTCACTCTTTCTCCCATCATCCCCTCTGTCTCTGTGGCTTATCGTATTTTCCTCTCAGATACCAGCAGCTCCCCTCCTGTATAAAAACATTTCTCCATCCCTCCTCCTTCCCCTCCCTCTTCTTCTTTTCCATCTTTTTTCTCCACTTTAACTTGGTGTGCAATAGAGGTACCCAAGGTCCACAAAAATACTGCCTTAAAAAGTATAGTATTGAAAAAAGCACTATTCTGGAGACATATGATGCAGGTTTATCAATATTGACTGAGCACCTCAAGCAGATGTCCTCCTTCTAAGCTGTGATTTCCACCATCTGAAATGGCTGATGTCTAATCTGAAAAAAAATAGCTGTTGGTGTGTAGGTAAAGCACATTATGTTTATAGGAAGACAATTAAGGCAGTAAAAGTGTCAGGGGTACTCAAATGCAAAACTTAAAGGTTCACTTACCAATTTTTCCACAGAAAGGGTGGATTAAGTTCATGAGCAATATTTAAGTTCCAGAAACTCCAGAACTGTCCATACAAAAAGTATTTTTGTATTAACTGGAGAAGTGATACCTTTGTGTCTAAGTCCTTAAACCTGGGCACAAAAGGTGTGAGCGATTTAAGGGTGTTTGGTAATGTAGGGGAGATGAAGGAGGAGTAGAAAGATTGAGTGACAGAGTGTTTTTTTCCTCCCTCTCCAATCTCTAATGTTCATTTGCTCTGGTTTTTGCTCAATACATCAATAGATTGAGTCATATTTGGTTGAGGACTAGTGCAGATCCGAATGAACTGATCCACAGTTCCCGAAATTAGTGAGTAAAATGTCATAACCAATAAGATATTTATCTGAACAAATGACACCAATGTTTGAATTTTCCTTTAATGTCATTTTTGTATGAGCAGTTAAGGCACATCTGATGATTGTATTGTAACTAAATTAAATCTACTAAATTACAGTCTATGACTATATGACAATGTCCACATATTTTAGTATACAGTCATAGTCAGCAAGCAGTCAGCTTGAGGTTCAGCTTTCTAAAATCCATACTAAGGGTTTTTTTTTTTTTTTGTTTTTGTTTTTTTTTGGTTGTTCTTTTTACAAATTCCAAATTTTATGTGTTTTCTCTATCAGACAAGGAGCCTGAGTTGAGGTTAGTTGGGTTTAGACTGTCCCAGATGATGAGAAACTGGTGAGAAATCTACATCCCTGTGCAGTTGTGTGGGTTATCAAAAGTGTTGCAGCACTGATGTAATGGTTACAGCACTTTGTGGTTCCAGGAGACACTGGATAAGACTTTTTGGCTTTATTTATCCAGGGGAAACTGACTGAACATGCAGCCTTGTTTTAGTAATAATCTGCTTTGCATGCAGTTGCATTCGCTTTAGGGAGCTGTTCTGTAACATCAGTCACTGGTGGCCACTACTGAACAGCCATACTGGACCAGCTGAGGACAGCAGTGGCAGCTGATCAACAAGATGGAGAACTCATCTTTTCCAGAAGTTGTTAAAATTGTAGCAGATTTTCAGTTTTGTCATTGTCGCAAGGACTTGTTTTCATATTTATTCTATAGGATTTTTTTTTTTTTTAATAAGCAACAAAGGATTTGAATCCAGAACCGGAGTTAGAGGCAACTGAGCCACCAAGATGTGGCTCCCTAATCTGAAGTTTTGAATATATTTTGAATGCAATATACCATAGCTTTTTAACTCTCCTGTACCTTTCCAACAATATATGAACCCCACCACCACAAAAAACTTTTCAACCATTGAGAAATAGTCTAAATCTGAAGAAGCAACAGCAGGAGTTCAGTTTAGCAGACACTAATGGAATCTGGTGAACCTAAATGATGTATATTATTTATGATAGTGAAAGCTTAAAGCCCTAGTCAGTGATTGGTCTACAGCAGTATTTCTGTTCCACAATCAGAGTCTACATGGTCCATATTTTACTTTGTGGACTTTGTCACTCTACTACATTAGCTACAATCATAATGTGGGTCGGTCAGATATGGGGTCAAAATTGTCGAAATTGTAGTTGGATACAATCAGTGGAATTTTTAGAGCTGTAAACCAATATCAAAAATGTATACCAAGCTAAGAGGCAGACATATCACTGAAGTCAAGCTGTTGAAGCAGCCTTTGAAGCCTCCTGGCAGTGCCGCACCAGGGGGAACAGAGCTTGCTGCAATGGTTTTGGCTCCATTGAAGTTAGTGTTAACACTCCACCTCAGTGCTGGATCAGAAGCACCCTGTGGCGAGACACCTCACCCTGATGCCACAGCATCAGAGATGAAGCCCGCCTCCCTGGGTGCGCAGTACTCTATTCACATTAGCACCTGCATGTTTGACAGTCTGTCTGCTTGACTGCTGCATCATCAGTGTACCTTCCTGTCTTCCTGCTTGCTTGTCTCCTGTTCATCAGTGTGCCTGCATCCCTGCCTGTCTGTTCACCTGTCTGCCTGTCATTCTGACTCACAACCTGTCTAACTGCTTGAGCTCCCACCTGCCTTTGTGTACATCACATTGCTTCTCTGTTTGCTCACCAGCCTCTCTGCTTTCCTGACAGCTTCAATGTTTTAACCTGCCTGTCTGCCCTCTTACATGTAAGTTTGTGTGATTGCCTCTTTGCCTGCTTTCTTGTCTGTTGTTCATCTGTCATTTGTCCTGTGTTTTACTCATAAGAGATGTAAAGATTTCTGTTGTGTTCTAGATTGAAATCTAAAAGTCAGCAATTCATGAAAAGAAAAGTTTGTGTGTGCTTTTCTGCAGCCTTATGTCAGCTGTCATCAGAACACGCTAAATCTACCACGTCAATGTACATGTGCCACATGCATTTGTCAATATAAGCATGTGCACAGCATGTTCAAGCTGCCTCAATATGCAACATACCTACAGTAAACTTCAACCCAGTTCTTCCCTCTATACTGTAGAAACATTTTTTCTTTCTGCCTGTCAAATCATTTTATCAGATGGTATATATGCTCATGCTGAGGTTGCAGTTGAACTGATAATGTGGAAGAGTAAACACATTTCCTGCAAAATTTTGTCAGTTTAAACAGGCAAAACTGTACATGTCTGACCAACATAAATCATCATTTGGGGATGCAAAAGAGAAGAGGCCACACTGTTTGTCCAAATTAACTTCAGATATGATCAAAGATGTAAGACAGAACTACAAAATTATCTTGTTAACAGTAGTAAGCAAGTGCTCCATGCAACAGAAACTGGATTTATTCAAACTTGAAGATTTCAATTTAAATTCAATATGCTTCAACAGCCTTTGTAATGGTGGAGTAGGTATACTAGTTAATGGGCTGTTAAACTGATGTACTATAAATTGTAACATAGTGAGATGCCAAAAACAACAACTGATACATGACAGAAAAATGTCTGATTAACTGTTCACTTTCTGATGTAGTCAAACTGTCAGTAAGTAGATCACTCAGTAAGTCAGTCAATAAGTCAGTAAGTCAGTCAGTCAATAAGTAAGTCAGTAAGTCAATCAAGTCAGTCAGTAAGTCAGTCAGTATCAGTCAGTAAGTCAGTCTGACAGTCAGTAAGTCAATCAGTAAGTCAATCAACAAGTCAGTAAGTCAATCAGTAAGTTAGACTCAGTAAGTCAGTCAATAAGTCAGTCAGTAAGTCAGTCTAACAATCAGTAAGTCAGTCAGTAAATCGGTCAATCAGTAAGTCAGTAAGTCAGTCTGACAGTCAGTCAGGGTATCACAGGCTCAGACCTTCAACTCTGCAGATGTCAGACACTGGATGAGTGACAACTAGCCTCCCTTAGCTCTACTTATTGATCCTGCAGGGGCTCTGCTGCTGCAACACACACACACACACACACACGTGGAGTAAGACAGGTTCTCAGTGACAGTATTCACATGGGGGTTCAGGCACTAGCTATCTAAATTTGTTTTTATATAGTTTTAGTTTGTGGCCCTTGTGTGAACCACATGCTTTGCTCATATCGACAGATTTATTCGATCCGATGCATTTGTGATTCTATTAGCCTCTGTAAATTAAGAGGGAACAAAATGTGTCCATTCGCTCAACTTCTTCACTTGCAGATGTATGATTTGTAGTATATCGGTAAGGCTGCATCAGTCAAGGCAAGACATCCAGATTAAAGGTTTGGAATGATCACAAAATATCCAATGCAGAAAACTGAAATAAATGAATGAATGAACATATATATATATCTGCTTTATTGTTGTACTCCCATGTTAAATTCACACGTTCATGCTTGTTGTCTGAGGTTTGTCATCAAGTCATCCCAAAATACTTTTTTAAATGTTTCAAATGCCATAGCGTAATTATGTCTCCCAGTGTGAGGGTACCAAAAGGTGAATGTTTTTCAAGAATAACTTCTGTGAAGGAACCACCAAGCAAGACACTGACTCCTCTTGAGCAGCTTAGAGGCTATATGAATTTCTTGAGTAGGTGTAAATATATGAAATAGAATATGACTGTGTTTGATAACATGTGATCAGTCCCCATGTCAGTTTTGTAGAACCTGCACAGGTGGATTTACCTGGAGTCACTAAGCTTTGACTGGAAGTCCATGGAGGGAGCAGGTTTGCAGCATGTTGTGCCGTCTGAAGTTTCTTGTTTCACATCATTTCAGGGGCTCAGATTCTTCACAGCAACTCGGGGAGCACAGTAAAGCCATGAGGTTCTTCCACCGTGTGATACGTATAGTGCTCCTATACTGACTCTGTGTGGTCACAAACAGTACTGCACCCACCATCGTCACTCACCAGTCTGAGAACAATCTGTGCAGTTGGTGATCTCAAGCTTCCACAGCTTCCTCCAACAGATTACAGATTACATATATAACCATTCTATACTTTATTATCAATTTGAAATAAAGTAATTTTGTGATTCCAATGGTCCAAAAAAGGAAGAAAAAAAAAGATCAGTAATTATGGCTTTTAACCTCTAAACAACCAGTCACACTAATGCCACCCTTCAGCTGCTCTCAAATGGAACAAACAGAGCAGATGAAAGAGGTGAGAGAGTTTTTTATGACTTTTTTTTTAACCACAACATTATATCAATAAGATGTAGGAAACGTTACCTCTCAACACTGTCCAATGTCTATGTGGGCCCCATGTGGTTTATATGTGGTTGACATGGGTACCAGGAGATCTTGGGATTGAACTGGGCAAACTGTGTAAGTTACATAGGCCTACTTGACTTCCATAAAGGTTAATTGTTAAATAATGGGCTTGGTCACTCGTACCCTTATGGGCTTCTTGTTGGCAAAGAGTCAAGTTATTAAGCAATATCAGTGGCTGCTTAGGGGCCCATAACTGCATTACTTTAACAATAATATACAATTGTTGAATCATGTTAATTTGGTGAAGTTGTAACCATGACTGAGATGATAGGGAGCCTCTATCTCACACTGATAGTTGTGCTTATATATTTAAAACTATGACTACATTTCCCATAAACCTCTTCATTTTCTGCTAGATAGATGAGAATGACTACAGGTTTAGTGTTAGTGTCTAAAAAAAAATTGTGTGTTTACAATTAAACAAAAATATTGAAAAGAAGCACTCACTATAATAATAAATCAGACAAAATTATTCTGAATTTTTTGTCAGTGTACTTCCTCTTCCTGGTCCTCCTCTCATTCACCCATCATATCTTCTTCCTCCTCCTCCTCCTCTCCCTTCCTCTTCACAAACTCATTGTAGAAACTAGAGCATCTCTGCATTATTGATGAAGCAGCTCTGTGGTGAATGGACACAGGAAAATAAAGTTGTGTGCTCCCTGCACTTTGATGCTCTTTGGGTTTTAGATCGTATGGAGGCCAGCAGTGCTGTTCGATTAAACCTTTAAAATTAAAACCATAAAAAACTGTACTGGCACTACAGTGCAACTTAGGGATACACAGAGCTGTATTTTCCATCCATCCATCCTCTGTACCTGCTTATCCTGTGCAGTCGTGGGGGCTATCTTTAGTCATGTGAAATTAGTACAATGAAATTAGTGTTTATTTAGTGCATAACTCTGCAACCTGATGAAGCTGTTTGAAGACTGTAATTTGCATTTTGATGATTTTTATGTCAAACAACATTTAAATTACATGTGAATGAATTTTATTGTCTTCATGTGACATAAGGTGCCATGCACAAACTTGATCATTAGAAGAATGAAATTTCTTGGTATAAAACTTAAATATCATAATGATTGAANTGCACAAACTTGATCATTAGAAGAATGAAATTTCTTGGTATAAAACTTAAATATCATAATGATTGAAATGTCAAAATCTGCCCTAGTGTCATGTTTTGCAAATTAGCTCTGTGTTATGAGTGATAAGTAAAATATCAGCAAAGCTTTTATTTAAAACTGTGATTTTATCAAACAAGGGCAAGGACACTTAAGTGTCTGTCTTAAGTATAAACAAAACAAAATAAATAAATAACACAGAACTAATTTGCAAAACATGACACTAGTGCAGATTTTGACCCTTCAATCATTATGATATTTAAGTTTTATACCAAGAAATTTCATTCTTCTAATGATCAAGTTTGTGCNCTTCAATCATTATGATATTTAAGTTTTATACCAAGAAATTTCATTCTTCTAATGATCAAGTTTGTGCCTCAATAAAAATAAATTCAGCTGACCATTCAGTGCTTCTTTGAGTGAAAACTATAAAAGTGTATTACACGTATTACCATTTTTTTAAAGACTGTACCATTGTTTCTAAGACAGACAGATCAGTTTTGAGATCTTTAACCTACAAATTAGCTTCCTAATTACAAAATAATTATGTCCCAAAGTATTTAGCTAAATTAAATACAGTTTAAAAGTAACAGATTAACTCTTGTAACAGCAACAAGAAGGATACATTAATTGAAATACAGATGTGAGAGGAATCATGATATCCTTGGCGGAAGTACTGTAATGATGTAAGTTTCTGCAGTAATTTGCAGGTGTGCGCAGGTGTGCATGTGGGCGGGGTTTAAATTAGAACTCTGCAGGTTCCGTTTGTCCATCTCGACTTGTCTTGTTGACAATACGAGCTACATCCATCCATCCATCCATTATCGTCCGCTTATCTGGGTCCGGGTCGCGGTGGCAGCAGACTAAGCAGACCGGCCCACACTTCCCTGTCCCCGGCCAGGCCCTCTAACTCCTCCTGGGGGACTCCGAGGCGTTCCCAGGCCAGCCGGGAGATGTAATCCCTCCAGTGTGTCCTGGGTCTTCCCCGGGGCCTCTTCCCAGTTGGACGTGCCGGGAAGACCTCCCTAGGGAGACGACCAGGGGGCATCTTTATTAGGTGCCCGAACCACCTTAACTGACTCCTTTAGATGCGGAGGAGCAGCGGCTCTACTCCGAGTCTCTCCCGGATGTCCAAACTGTACGAGCTACAATTAAGAATAATTTCGAAGAATAACGGACTGTTATCAAACTAGTTACTGGACTTGTGGCTCAGCAGCATGTTTATCTTCTGAGATGCCGAGGATATCATCGAAAGGTAGAGACTGAAAGCTTTTCATATATTGCAGGATTTATGTTTCTTGCACAGCAGGCCCATGAAAACGGAAATATTAACATTCTGACAAGACTGAAAATATAGGGCACCATTGTCCACATTATCACTAGTTTGTGTTTGTGCTTTAGAGATTATGTTTACCATTTGTTTAAATTGGATCTCCATTAGCTGTTGCCTCAGCAACAACTATTGTTCCATTCAATCAAACATAAAATCACACATTATGTGACTTGACCTATTGTGTTTCTGGTTGTTTGCCCATGTAGCCTTGGTTCCTTGTAGAAATCCCTGAAATATTAATTAGTAGCTGTAGCTGTAGGACCATAATTTTGTCACTTTATAACATCATTTTCTTTTTATTTTGCATTTTCAAATACAAACTTTACAAATGCAGATGGAGTAAGAAGGCAGAAAAGACAAGGTAGACATACTTCGAACTGCTAGTTGGCTCTTTTGCCTATAGCTACCAGATGTAACGTATATAAAATCAGCCATGGACTCTAGGCTTGCACCTAAAGGAGAACAACCTCTCTGCAGTAATTATATACTTCAGGTGTCTGTCAGGCCACATGTTCTTTCAGTCTTTAGCATTACTTTTAAAAAAGTATTCAGTAGTTATTAAAAAAGTAAACAAAGCATTAATTCAGACTTGTTATTGATGATTAGTTGAGCTAATGTAACACAGAATAAATGTGTGTAAATAATACTTAGTCATTTGTTTTGACTCCCGTGCATTCAGAAGTGTACCTATAGCTACCATACCCCAATTTAACCACAAGGGGGTAGAATAACTCCACATAAGACTGTAGTTTCTTTTCTTTCTTGCTACAGCGGCTGATATAGTGAAACATTTGCAAAATTGTTGTTTAGAATAAACTATAATGCAAGTTCTGCAGGGATCCTTAGCTGTTAGAATAGCTGAAAGAGAGCAGACAAATGTGCCAACTACAAGAAACTATGAGGTACATGTCAGCTGCTCAGCAGACATTTCTACCTTTTCTGTGTAATATATTAATTGATAGTAATTACAGGTAGGAGTTTAAAGAGATTTGTTACATACAAGATGGCATAAGTTGTTAAGTGTAAGTTAAGTTATAAGTTAAGTAAGTTCTACCACGTGGATGACTGAGAATCTTCATCAATACAAGACGGCATGTTTAGAAATACTTCCACAGATTAAAATGTATGTATGCTTGTGTGTTTACTGCAGAGACTCATGAAACATGTGGAACACAGAAAGAATTACCACAGTCCTTCTCTGCTCTCTGACCAGAACACTGTGGGAAGTGTGTGTGTGTGTGAGTGAGTGTATTTCTCTTCTCAATCCTTGCAGAAATATGTGTGACAGAATAAGAGAATCAATGAATGAGAAAGACTTTACAAGGACTTAATAGCTTTAGTTGATGGGTTTTTTTTTTTTAGAACTGATGAGATCAGAAGATAAGAATTTTGGAATACTGCTCAAAAATATTGTTAAGCACACACTTTTAGGAGTCACAAGAATGGAGAGCCAGCAGTAATACAGCAATGAAAACAGAGAGAGGAGACAAAGAAGGTAGAGGGCAGGTATAGACTGACAAATGAAAGAAGCTTTCTTTCCGTGTGTGTGTGTGTGTGTGTGTGTGTGTGTGTGTGTGTGTGTGTGTGTGTGTGTGTGTNTGTGTGTGTGTGTGTGTAGATTGGTCTAGTGAGGTTGCACTGCGACCTCTCCTTCCTGTGGGCAGTCCATTACCCAGAGTCCTTAGTGGGGCCAGCTGTCAGGGCCTCTGTCCAGCGTTTTCCGGCTCAGACTGTGGGAAAGTGGACACCCCAGTTTGTCCCACTAGGCTCAGTAATATCTAACACCCTCCACCTCCTCTTCTCATCCCGCTTCCTTCACTAAACAGCTAAATATACTCAGGGCCATGTTTTTGCTGTCTCAAAATTCTGAGCCAAAGCACAGTGCTGACATCCAGTACGTTCTTTCAGGTCAGCCAGTGGTCTGTGATGTATACCATGTCACCGTGACGTCCCTGGTTTGATTCAAGCTGGGGATCTTTATGACATGTAATTACATTTTTCCTCTTATTTCCTGTCATGTCTGCTGTCAACAAGCCTTTCAAATACAGGCAGAAATGCTGACAAATATTCTGGCATGAGCTTTCACTGTTTCTGGTTCCAACTTTTCTCTTCCCTCTCTTTCTGATATTGAATGCGTTTAGTTACCTTAGTGGCATGGCTACATGATGCGTGTTTAATCTTTTTATCATTTCATTAAACTGGCACAAAATACAGTGATGAACTATTTAATTTTAAAACATGAACCATACAATAGTATAAAGTTTCTCAACCTCGACATGGACTTGCTCATAATGCAGATGGTGTTAAGGAAGACTGATGCATTGCTATTTAGTTTGATGTTTAGCTCTTGCTGTCAATAATCAGTCCTCCACTGTCTCATTTTTTGTCTTTTTGATTTCTTTTTTTCTTTAGAGGTGTGATGAAGAAACAAAATCCACTGTTTCCTTCTTCTGCTTGATTTTGACATTTTTCCCTCTATAATTTTTTCAGTTTTGATTCTTTGTTGGTGTTGAACTGGTTGGATGGATGGTTGGTTCCATGACTGGCTGAGTACACACAGCACTTAACCCCATCGCTGAACACCACACTACCATCAGCAGCAGGCCATTACTGTTCAGGAAATATGCTGAATTATTCAATCACTTCCTCTCTGCATTCTCTACAGGATGCATAGAGCCTACTGAAAATCACACAAACTGTGTGTGTGTGTGTGTGTGTGTGTGTGTGTGTGTGTGTGTGTGTGTATTCCCCAGTATTGGTGACACATGCACATGAGGGGGTTTATGCTGTTGTGAGAGTGTGTTAAAACTAGTTAGGTTTCATGCATTCATACATTGGGTTTCATGCTTGCACTTTTGCAAGATTTTACAACTATAAGAATAACACCAAATGAAGTAAAATCTTTACACACACACACACACATGCATATGTATACATAAAGTACATGCACTCATAAATACTTACCTACATACACAAATGTACACTTACCTTAATACAAACATACATGTATACCATGCCAATGTTTTGTTTTGTTTTGTTTTTTTTTGTTTTGTTTTTTTTTTAATTTACTCAATTTAATCATACATTTTGCATCATTTTTGGAAGCACACCATAATGTCTTGAAGAAATATGTTTTTAACCTACTGCTATATACAGTATATACTGCTAAATAAAGGTGCTGGGGGGTGTTGCAGCACCCCCTGTTCGCACTGCAGCACCTGTCAAATAGCTATGAGAGAGCATTGCTTTGAAAAAANAAAAAAAAAAAAAAAAAAAAGGAATTAGCAAGAGATGTCACAAAGATGGCATGAAAACAAGTCTCTTGTTACCTCAAGGTTCACACTGAGTGACATGTTATGTATTTAATTTTTGACCTAGTATTTCTATCTGCTCACTGTTTCAAGCTCACAGTTGCACAGCCTAAAATAACCTAAAATAGATAGATAAATAGCCAAAATTGTGAAAGAAAGTTAAATAAAATAAATAGCCAAAAATAGCCTCAAAGCCTAAAATAAGTTGTTATGGGTGTTGATGTGCAGCCTCGAAATTATAAATATGTCTTAGAGAAATCTTGTACCCACTATACATATCTATGCTTGAAATAGGCCCCTGTGACACAATGTTTGCTATTGCCATTGTGTTCAGCACCATGGACAGCGTTCAAGCACCAAACCCTTTTTTTTTTCAGTGTTGTCGCTGTTTTGTTTTTTCTGCACCCTTTGTTTAGAACACATCCCCACGGCTGTACGTTGTAAAAAGCAACATGCAGAGCCAGAGACCTGCATTAAGCCAGCACAATGAGCATCATGTTATCATTTGTTTTTGTAAAGTGCATGATATTGAGATTGTTTCAAAATGTCTGCACTGTACCATACAAAACATTGTAACTCTGGCAATAAATAAATAAAAGCAGGAAATTATCTTTGCTGTAATCTATTATGTATTTCAAAATCATTTTGAGTTTCTGCAAGAAAAGGAAGCCAACAGCTGCCTGGAAGATAAGAAAACCACCTTTATAAGTCTAAAAAAAAAAAAAAAAAAAAAAAAATCTATGGAAGCTTTGAAAAAGTTTGCCAGTAATGTAGAGTGTAAGTGATTTTAATAAATTGGTTAAAATATGGGAAGACTGATACAGTCCTTTTAAGACATTAGATGGCATGCTGTAATGCCTTGGCTGAACAAATATTTGTATAAACTGGAGAGATTTTAAACATATCAAAGTGCTTGAGCTAATGTTATTTTTCCAAACAGAAGAATCATTATTCCACTTTCTTACTGCATTAATCTTCAAGATGCCCATTAATCAATTATCAGAAGCAAATATTCTTGTCTGCCTAGGAAACTTCTCAACTAAATCTAAGTTGTTTTGCAGTCCCTCACTCCTGTAACAAGGAAACAAGGAAGCGGAAATCAAATTTACTGGTGGCTTTTGCACAAATCTGTATATTCATTTCACATACTGATGCTTCATGCTACCTTACACCATTAAAACATGATGGCTGGTGATCTGATTTCAAATAGGATCAACTGGGTGGACAACTAACTTCTGAAACTGGGTTTCTCTTTCCCTCTCTTCCTGCTCCATCCCTGTAAAACCCCCAAAATAACCCATGTTAATATTAAGGAATATCTTTTTTAAAAAATTATTGGATTCAACTTATATCCAGATCCTCTTGTCCATTGGCTGATGCTCAGTGTTCCAATAAGTTTCATTGAAATCTGTTAACTACTTTATAAAGTATCCTAATAACCAGCTGGACATCTGTTGCCACAAACTGATATCGCAACCAAGTCCAAAAAGTGGTTTATGCATTTTTCTTTTGAATTGACAAAAACATTTTATGTTTAAGCAGCTTTACATTTCTGCAAAGCAGAGAGCATTTTATTTAACTTTTACTGTTTCCTTTCAGCTCTTCTAAGTCTACATATCATAATTTACATGAACATAATTGGCGGGACACTCAGCTATTGTGAGTTGCTCAAGTGAGGAAAAGTCTGAGGACAGGGAATGAAAGAATGAGAGTGGGAGGGATGGATGGGAGAGAGGGAGACGGCGGGAGGAGTGGATGTTAATTCCAGAGTGCAGAGAGAGAAGTTTTGTGATCCCAGCAGCAGAAACAGGAAGTGAGTAAAACCTCTCCCCTGACCTTTTGACCCCCACAGATAACATTCCCACCCTCCCCCATCCCTGCAGCTGTGTGAGCCGCAGAGCAGGCCCTCCCTCGCTTGCTGGATCTCTTTGGCTTCCTTGCTTCTTGTATGTAATTCCAACTCAATAAATCGCCTTGATTTAGTCTCCCCCTCCCTCCCCCCCCACACACACACATTCACATCCTCCCACTGCTACACTGTCTCTGTATGCATTTCTTATTTCTTTCTTTCATAAGCTTCATCAGCATGACTCTACATCAGAAACAACATTGTCAGAGCAGTTAATCAGATATATACATTAACTTGATTCCCATTGAATGTACAGATATTGGACAAAATAAGAGTCATAGTACAATACGAGTGGCCATTTCTGTGCTAATTCAGTTTTCCCGTGTAGAAAGTGGATAATATCAACCTACACTATAGGAGTGTATTTGTTTAAAAAGCAGAATTTGATTATAAGTCTGGGTTATTTCTTTGCTTGTTTTGGTGTCTGTTTTTCCTTACTCTTTAATGATCACCAACAATGAGGCTTGACTGTTAAGTTCTGAGCCAGACAAAGGACGTGAGCAAGGGATCATTATTTAAGTAAAAGTCAGTAGTACACGTCTGCGAGTCATTGTCTGATCAATGATTCTGCTTTCATCTTGTTCAACATCCATCCTAGTCATATGATTTGGCCCTGTCACCTCGTTCCAACATGAAAAAGGCTTTAACTGGAGCCTGTTTTGCCTCAGATGATGACTTCATATCAGCTGTGGAAGATTTATGGATAACCAAGAAAAGGACTTCTATGAAATGGGCATAACAACCTTCCAGCATCATTAGCATGTGTAATCTCTTAGAGTTGTGTCCAGTATGCCAGTCCACGTCAGCAACCATCCTCCCTGCTGAAGTGTCCTGCAAGACACTGGATCCCGACTTCTAACCTTTCTTTTATATGCATTACTCAGTGTTTGGCTTGCCCATTGACAGGCATCTTATAAACCACCGTGATGTGTGTGAGGCCAATCTCCCTTGTTTCAGTAATGGTCCTCAGTGGTGGCAGAGCTTCAGGATCATCTGTGTAAACACAGCAGAATAGATTTTGGTGTGATTGACGGCTGTATGGGCATTTGATAGACAGGTGGCATTGTTCCTGTCTGGCTCCCAGGGCAAACCCGGACTGTGCCTGGATAGAAAGCAGCAAGGACCACAGTGAAGATGCACAAGTTGATGAGGGTATGGGGTCGGGCAGGGTGGGGGGATGGCCCCTCACCTTTAGACACCCACTATTTTGACAGTGGTGTCAGAGGTCACAGTTGGAAGTGACATTACTCATCAGCCCATCTCAGCACAAGAGGAGAGGGAGGGAGATTATATTTGTACTAAATTAAAGTACACTTATTTATTTCCCCAAAATGTCATTCTCATAGCTGATAATCTAGATGTAGACAAAACTTCCAGAATTAAGCACACAACATCTTGAGTAACTTTAGCTGATGGAATGTCTCCATGTCCCATACAGTGCAATACATTTTAATATTGATGTCCCCCTGATTTTTTAAAGTTCTATATTTCTTTACATCTTAGTGTTTACTTTATTTAAATATCAAGATTGTGAATATTGCTGTATACCCCTTAACGTATATTTAGACTAAGAATGCCAAACTAATTTCTTCCTCAAATGCAAAACTTCTATTTCTCCCCATGTTTCCTCCTCCTCCTATTTGCAAAGCATTTAAGAAAAAAGGAGATTTCTCTCTGTTCCTGTTCTGACATCAGTAATTGAGATCCACAAGCTTGTGTGGTACAGATGTAGCAGTGACAGTCTTCATGTGGAAATATTTGGCACTAGAGTTTTGATCAGTTGCAAAGCTGACTCTAACCGAACCGATGTGGATTCTCTCTTTATCATGGCATATGAGTGCCAGTACACCACTGATGACAACTTCTTCACAACAAAAGAATCAGATCTCTTCTCTGCATGGCTTTTATTCTGAAGAAGCTTTATGCCATCTGAAATCCCAGGCTACATCACCATTACACCTGTATTCACATATCTACACGTTCTTATGCACTGGGCATTCATATGACTAAACAGTGGACACATGACCTATTGACAGTGTCTGAGATGTATGTACTGTATACAGTCAGAGGTCAAGGAGGCCAAGCAGGAACAGTGGTTTACCTGAAGCAGGTAAATAATGGTCATCCACCAACAAAAGGTCAGTTTTTGCAGTGGAATTGGACCAGCAGTACCAGGATGAAGCTATCAGGTCACAGCTTACATATCAGAGTCCATTGTAGCCATTGCTAGAGGTAGTGAATGGATTTACTGGTAAAAGCTTGTGGAGGGAAGCATCCATTCATTATTCATTTTCTCTATCACACTTTTAACACATGCACACACAGACGCACACTGAGTGGCTATGTCTACTTATCCACCGACTGTGTGAAAGATGACAGAAAAAGTGTGTTTTTGTTCATTTTTGGAGCATATGTGCTTTTTTTTGGGGGGGGGGGCATGATTATGTTTGTGTGTTTATGCATTTTTGCATTTGTACATATACAGTAGTGCACAAATCCACATTGTGTTTGTGTGTGTGTGTGTGTGTGCGTGCGCGCGCGCATGTGTGGTGTGGTTGGCTCCAGAGAGAAGAGTATAAGGGGTGGAAGATGCTAAGAGCTCTGCTTTAATGCACTTTGATTTGAGATGATGAACAGAAAGGGTGCATTTTTTCTCTCCAAGGATGTACACACACACACACACTTCCTTTCTCTTCTTATCTTTCTTCTAATCTTTCTTCCTATCTCTCCATCCCTTTGTGAGTCTCTTGTATGCACACACACATTGGCATGCATGCACACACATCTGTATTCACTGCTCTGGGAAGCCATTAGCGTGACCCGGCCTTGATTACTTATTTATGGACCCAACAGAGTAAAGTGAGGGGAGTGGAGTACCAGGGGGCCTCATTTATAAAACTGTTGTTTGACTTCACCCAGATTTTATCATGCAATCACTTCAAACAATGTCAGCAAAAACAAAAAAAAAAAAAAAAAANAAAAAAAAAAAAAAAAAAAGGCAATTGAGTTATATCCATAGCATTCAAAGACTTATGGCTAGCTCTGATATCTATTACTGTAATCAATCAAAGCTTTTAATTTGATATCAGCTGCATTAAACGTGATCAAATTCTGATCCTTTGCTTTTTTTTTTAACCCATTTTGCTCCAGTTATAAAATTTTTTATATATAGTAGATGTGAATAGTACATTGCACTTTAACACACACAACTCTTCCTAAAACACAATGCTACAAGCAAATAAATTGTGCAACAGCATTAAAAAAAAAGAAAAAAAAAATGAACCACACTGGTTTCATTGAAGAGATTCACATGTGCCAGCAGATGGAGCTGCTTTATATTAAAAATAGAATTTATCCTTTATGTAGATTTCTGTGATATTTTCCAGATGCACCTTCTAAAGAGTCCAAACTCATATGAAGAAAGGCTGTCCAAATCATGTCCAAATCTTCCACACTGACATTGCTCTCTTCACAAATGTCTACGTAGACACAGTAACCTGTCAGTCAGGAAGTGAGGCACCAAATTGTCCAAATTCCCTTTGGTGGCTCAGATATGAAGTAATAGTAGCAGAAAATGTAGCCAAAGCATTGCTATTGACATTAGCATTGATGCTAGCTCAGTGACAGCTGCTAGCAGACATGATCAAGAGGAGGATTAGAGAATTTGGAATCTGAGGGATAGTTAATTAAGGATATGCCAAAGCTGAAGGTAAAATTGTAAAAAAAAAAAAAAAAAAAACTAACTATAAATTTTTGAAATTGCTATTTGCTGGTGCAGTGTTAACTATTGTTGACTGGTTATGAGGATGACATATTGAGCATTTTGAAGTTATGATGTTGCAAATGCCAGCCCCGATAAGTTAATGCACTGTATGGCTACTGGTAAAATGTTCTTAATGTCTAAATGTGTTTGGTCATAATATGTGCATCTATAAGCATGGCTGTGACATCAAATGCAACAATATTTAAATAAAAATAGGCATTCTCAGGTGTAAGTGTCCTCCAGGCAGTATGGTTTTGATTGTTGATTCAAATTTCTTCTAATCTAATCTAATCCTCACAGTGTAAAATGGGCATAAAGGTTTATATGTTCATTTCATTTGTTTATATAAATTATATTAATGACTCAAAAATTAGTGTTGTATTAATTATTGAGATGTGACAAGATGCATCTTTTAATAATTCAGTCAGTCATTCAGCACACCAATATTTTGGTCTGTTTGGAAACTCCTTTTATTGGTTCATCTTTAGCCAGGAGGGTAGCAGCAGCCACACCACACCAAGAGGAACAAATTTAAAAAAAAAAAAAAAANTTTAAAAAAAAAAAAAAAAGAAAGAAAGAAAGAAAGAAAGAAAGAAAAGACAAACAATGGTGCTCTTCATCTCTCTTCACCACTGTAAAATAAATACTTCACTCATCATCATGATCATCTTCATGAATATTGTAACTGCTATTGTTGCAACCGTTTAAATAAATATCCATGACACAATATGAGCAATGAAACAGAAAGTGTGAAATGCATATTGATCCATTTATAATATATTCATTTTAGATAAATTTCTATATATATTTGTTCCATATACTCTCCGTAAAGTCTTTAACAACATACAAGATGCCAATTTGTACCAAAAGCGATGCTTACTAAGACACGAAGGGAGAAGTTTAGTGGTTATACTGGCAGTCTGCATACGTACAGCATCAGACAGGTTCCTGACATGAGTTTAGATCCTGAGGGAGGAATGTTGGAAACTTTGGAAATGTTTAGGAAATCATGGAAATAAAATATTCATTCCTATTTATAGTACGTAGTGCTGACAAAAATTATTTTAATGGTGCTGAAGTTATATTTGTGAAATGTACGTATAGATACACACATTTAAGCAGTGTAGTCATTGCAAGTAGGGTATGGGAGTCAGACACAATCATGGCTCATGTAAATAGTGTACAATTTAACTTTGCTAAAACTTAAATTCAGCCTAAACAAAACAAAACAAAACAAAAAAAAAAAAGTTTATACAAATAAAGTATTAAAAGTCAAAAAATTTGAATTTGTTTCACTTTAAATGTAAGATACATGTTTAACTGACAATTTCAGCATTTCTTGACATAACATCAGTCTTTACATAAATATAAAACAGCTTAAGACTTAAATTTTTGAAAAAGCAGCTCTTTTCAGAAATCACAATTAATACGTTACTAGAGGTTGACTTTATACCCCACAGTGCAGCCCTCATGCTGCTCGGTGTGTATCTATAGTTAAGTGGACAAAACACTGCATACTGAAGAAGTTATGTTGATTTGCAACCTGGGACATGAAAACTGTCGCCATAAATATTTTCAAGCTATTCTGAATACAGATGAAATGTATAATTTGCATCAATGTGAAAGTAATGTAGCCTCCATCCACAGCTAGTTACCTATGGCAGCACATGTACAGATCAGCCATACGCAGAAAGAGCTGGCCAGGTTGTGTGACAGCCACATCTTTGCCTCTAGAAAGGGGAAGTGTTGTTTAAAATTATCTAATGGTTTTCTCCATAACATCACCAGGTTATGATGTAAAAACTCAGAATTATTCCTTAAGTCTCGTCCACAAGCACCAAAATTTGACTGAGATCATTCAATCAATATATAGGAGACAGTGTGTATATGTGTATGTGTGTGTGTCTGTGTTTATTGTGCATGCATGTCCCTCTGTATCGTATAGAACCTATCTGAGATCATGTCCATGCTAATGCCGATAAATATGAAAATACATTTTACATTTTAAAAGTTTTTCTGTCCACACTAGCATATTCAGATTCTTTTTCTAAGTTCACCAAACACCAAAGTAACAGGAAAGTGCTTAAAGCTCCTCTATGAGCCAATCGAATAGCAGTTTGTATGTCATCTGCCATTTTTCAAGCATTGTTTGTCATTTTAACAGAGAAAGCAGGAAGGTTAGAGTGCAACAAGGAATCTTTTCTAAGAAGTGGCTCACATGATGTCATACATCAATATTTTTTGGAAAGCTCCTTATCTTCTTGTCCACATGGGTCACTTCTTTTGTTATGAGTAAAAAATGCCCACACGGTGTGGTTAAAGATAGAAAAAAATAAATATGTTTTCTGATTTATCGGCATTAATGTGGACAAAATATCAACCAAGGTGATTTGCATTTATAGGTGTCAATTACATAGGTTGCCAATGCTGCTAATATTAACAATAATGTCATAGTTAACGCTAAAAGTGGAAGCTGTAAGTTGCAACATTAATAAACAGAAACAAAGCAGGATTGAAGTTTGAGTGTGTCCTCCACAGTTGCCAACTTGTATCAAAGTGAAACCAGTGATGAGCACAGAAACATTTAGGGCAGCCATGCTGGGCAACATTAACAGAGACGAAGGAGCACATCTATCAGAACCAAACTGCTCTTCAGTATGTCAGACCTAAACATTTAAATCTTAATAAATATTTTATTAATGCGTTACTGATCCCAAATAAATTGTTGCAATAAAGAAAAGCTCCTCTATGAGCCAATCGAATAGCAGTTTGTAATTTATGTTGTATGGAAGAAATGTCTCTGAATTATACATAAATTGAGTTCTATTAGGTCGTCCTTGCTGTGAGCAACATTTTACTCTCCAGGAACAACCCCTCCTTTCCTTTGACCCTACCCTCTGCAAGAGCAAGCACCTGGATTAAAACAAAGTATTAATGACTCACGAGCATTTAAACCTGCGGCTTGAATGGTTATTATAACATGGAAAAACTGAAGACAGTTTGTAGTTTTTACCACCAGTAAAGCATCAACAAATTATTACTTCCTCACTATTGACTTCTAATGATGTGAGTAATGTCAGCTTATAAACCCTACCTAGTACCAGCACTTTTTATGCAACAAAACGCTGCAGCTAATGGCACCACGAAGAAATAGTGAATTATAGAAAGTAGCTGATAAAAAAAATATGATTTAGTAAAACCCTGTTGAATGTTACCTGTCAGTGTTGCCCTAAATGATCTCATCAGAAGCAGATAGTATTTAAATGTTACTATAATGGAAACAGTTGTAATATTATAACATCTCAAAATAAAACAGAATAAAAACAGATATACAGTCAACAGCCCGTATTTACATATAAAAATATAGCAAAGTAACATTTAACAAATTGTTAGTGTATGTGTGTGTGCATGTGTGTGTTTGTGTGTCAAGCATCCACACACAACCATGCACACATCACAAGCCTATATACTGCACATCCACACATGAGCATACACGCACTTAAAAACATGTACATGCACACGTACACACCCATGTACTCAAGCATACATACACACACACACACATACACACATTGACACGACACTGTGTGTTTGTTGTTTTTCTTTTTTTATCAGCATGGCATCCTTTCTCCTCAGAAATGCCATGCATTGTTCTACTGACTGTACTTGCATTAAAGCTTTATAATAAAATTATAATGGAATAGAACCTGAAGTGCTTTTAGAGGCAATGAAAGTCATTCCATCTTAAAAATGTGTGTTGCTTATTCTTTCAGAGGATGCAAGGTTTCCATCTGACTCTATGGTTACAACAACATCCTCTGTTTTCCTTCTCCTCTCCTTGCTGTGAACCATCCTTCCCTCTTTCCCCTTCTCTCGTTCTTTTCTTGCCAAAGACCCTCCTCCATTCATCGCTCATCATCAGCTGTCCATCTGCCAAATACCACAACTCTACTCATCCTATTCTCTCCTCCCTCCCTCCCACGCTCCATTCTTCTCTGACCCATTAAGAGCGATCATGAAGCTAATTGCCTGTTTGATCAACTCTCCATGGACCAGGAACTGGAGGCTTTTAGCCCTCTGAGCGTAAGAGGAGAGAGGGAAGAGACAGCAGAGATATAAGTGTGTGAAAATAATGTGCTTTGTGTCATGAAAGCTTTTGTTGGTTGTTTTATTTTATTTTGTGGCTGCTGTAGCTTTCCAAAAAGAAGAAAGTTGTCATTTTTAGCATTTTGTAGTATGTTATCAGTTTAGTTTTTTTCTGAGTTTTACAAAAAGTTCTCCATAGCATACTTTTATTTAAATAAAACCTTATAAAACGTCATGATGGCTGTAAATACAGTTACTAAATGATATGTGGTGTAACTGTAAAGCTTTTATTGGTGTTATCAGGCTGACTACCTGAGAGTATGACATGGAGAGAGGTGGGTTAGAGAGGAGAGCATTGGATTGGAGGATGGAAGGATGAGAAAGGAATGGAGGTGGGGGCAGTGAAGGGGGTCAGTCAGAGGAGGGAGGATGGCGACAGACTGACTTGAGTAGGAAACCTGACCAGATCCTCACAGCTTTACCGAAGCAGCACTGCTAAAAATAAGATAAGGGACGCTTCTTCTCAAAACAAAAGAAAAAGAAAGAAAGAAAGAAAAACAACATTCACACAGGCTGCACATACGCAGGTTGTTGAACAGTAGGAGGACACACACGCACACACATACACAGACTCTTGCACGTGGCCTTGTCACAATGCACCCTCCGTACAGTTAAATAATCCCACATTCAGCTCATGGCTAGTGGGGATAACAATGTCCATCTACCTCACAGTGCTTTTCCTTTACAGATGAGCTTAATAGCATTTAATTCAGTCAGTTCATACAGTGCATGGTCCCATTTTTGGTGTCAAATAGTTGTTACATTTGTGACAGGTGTCCTTGTTCTGACTATGCCAAAGGCATTTTGCTCAGGTTCCCAGTTACATATCCACAGTGGCACGTTCTCATTTTTTCCTTTAATTATATTCAAACTTTTGTGAAATTTTCATTAATCTTGTTGTTGTCTAAGTCCTCAGTCTGTCACCCATTATGTTGGTACAGACATTATGTTGACATAGACCTTCTACTCTGCCACATGCTTCTTTTATTCCTTTATTTTATTATTTTATTTCATTGGCCTGGGCTGTGCTTTATGTGCTGTCTTTGCTAAGGGCGGGGAGGAAGAAGGTTCAGTAATAAATAAATAAATAGATTTCAACAGGTCCAGATTACACCACACGTGGCAGCAAGAGCTGATGTTCTGTCTGTCTGCCCATCTGGAAGTCTTGGTTAAGGTCGACTGGCAGTCCAGCTGAGCATATCAGCTTTTCATGATGAGCTTTTATTTTTAGGCATTGAGTCTCCAACATGAACAGGCACAGTAAAGCTTTGGTCCCTCCTGAGCTGGAGAAGAATTAAATGCAGGGAACATAGGTGAACATCACTTCACAGTTTGTTGGTAGGTTGGCTTGTCATACACAGGTAGGTTGATCACAATGGCATTGTCATCATGATGTCAGCTGTGGCGCTATTGATTGACGACAGCATTGCTTTGGCGACTGCTAAAGGAAATAGATTTAATCGGCCCACGTCCAGGACTGTCTTAACGGCTTCTCAAGGGCCTTGCTGCGGAGCGATGGATGACTAGGGTTAGGGTTAGAGGCGGAAATCTTGCGACATACAGTGTTAGTGTTGCTGCACCTGCAACCGGGGCGCGTAGCACGATCATGGGCACACTGGCACAGGGCAAGGCACAGCCTGGCAGGGGGGTAGCAGCAGAGGCAGGGCAGGCAGAGTGCTAGCAGCCCCATGGTGCCCCAGCGGGCACAAGCATGGGCTGAAGCACAGGAGCATGGTCGATCAGCACAGTTATCTTCATCATCCTGCGCAGAACAGTGATAGAATAGACCTTTAACACAGCATAAGCAGGTTCCATACTCCACAGCACTCTCTGCAGAACATAAGCAGCGCTGTCCACAGGCCCAACAAGAAGGCAGGCGGCGGGGGCTGCAGCACTCTTGGCACTTACAACGACCACACTGCTCACAGATGAACAAATGCAGGCCAACCTCAGCCTCATCTTCTGCCAGACCTTTACCTAGGGTAGTGTCAGGCTTGAGTTCTCCTTTTGGCTGAGCACGGACCACAGATCCTACGACTGAGTGGGACGGCGTCAAGCCTGCCAGTAGCCGCTGGTCTGAGGTGGCACTGGTCCGGGACATGGAGGAGCTTATAGTACTAGAACGGCTCAGGTGGGCCAGATGAGCATGTTGCTGCTGACTTTGGCTGCGGGGCAGGGCTGAAAGGAGGGAAGGCTGGGGGTGATGGCTGTATACTCCATGAGGATAACGTTCATCATGGGCATAAAAAAACCCAGACTGAGATGCTGGTTCCAGTGCTACGGGTCGCTCCACATAGTCATTGTTGGCTCGGATGGCACGAATCTGGTCAAGTGACAGTACTGGGACCTGCTGAAGGTCCAGCCCATCCAGCTCCATCCTGAAGGAATGAGCAGGATCCATCCTGGTGAGCCAGGCAGGGTGGCACCAGAGCCGTAGGCTGGGCTGGGGCTGGGGCAGGATACTCCCAACTTTCACGGCACATCAGATAAACCTGCAAACAAAGAGAGAAAGTGACAGTGAGTGCTATTGTTGTTACTTCAATTAACACATAGCAAATGTTTATGGGCACAACACCAATAGTTTATGTGATAACGGTACACTTTGTGTCACAAGCCTATTGCATAATTTGAAGGTTATACTGAGATAATTTCCTTTCTCAAGTTAGTTAACTTGGCTTTCTTGTGTAGTTGCTGTCATGATCTAGAGCATGTTCATGTAAAGAAGTATGTATTTTAACAGTCTTTACTCTCTGTCCAGTTCATAAAAGTTTTGCTATTCTAAAGAGTGGCTAATTGTTCAGGTAGCACTTTCCCCAGAGAAATCCTCTGGTATGCAGGAAGGGATGTGCTTTGTTTGTGGTCTGAAGCAAATTCTCAATGGCTAAACAGAGCGGAAAAGAGCACCACCTACAGAAACTTATACGACATCAACAGAGAAGCCAAGGAAAAAGACATACATGTTGCATGGCCCAGTGTTCAACTGACACAAATACTGCATCAATAAGCTCTTAAAGAAAGGTACCACTTTAAATATTTTCTTAAAACAAAGTAGAAGCTAGAATATAAGTTCTGAATGTGACACCCTCATCATCTGACTGCATAATCAATGTCATTGTTGTAGATCATTGACTCTTGATTATGTCATTATAATTATAATATTCTATGTGGCATAAACAATCTTAGATCCAATTTTAGAAAATTGCCAAATTAAGCAAAATAAGATCGGGATTAAATACAAATTAAACAATTGTTCATTATGATGTTACTTGATATGCCTGTACAGGCAGGATTTTGTTTCACTGGCAAAGAAGTGGCAGCACATCATATACAGCAAATGGTGCACATTACTCTTCAAATATTTAAGCAGCATCTGATCAGAGAGGGATATTTTATTGCAGCAGAGCATTCACATAAACATCAGCCCTATCATCATGACCAGTGAGGTCGTCCACTGCTCCGGCTAATGTTATCATTAGCCTGCCAGAGCTACAGAGACAGATCCATGAGGTCCATACTATAATTTAGCATCTGTTAACACAGCTGCTGCAACCACAGACCCACCTGCAGACAGAGAGGCCGGAAGCCTGGCTAAGCAGTTAGACTGTAAAGGCTACAGGTTCAATTCTCTTTAACAGCCAGTTGCTTAAATACACGTGTTCTGTGGAACTGTTAGTGCCTTGGTCACTGCTCTACCCGTTAGGCTTGACAAAATCACACAGTAGAACTTATCATTTGTGCCAACAAAAAATCCAAAGACGACTTGTTTTAGAGTAATTCCTTTGAAATGCCAAATCAATAAATCCTCAGAAATTCAGTGTCTTGGAAACAATCTTGTTTCATTAAGAAGAAATTAAGGCAGAAAGAGCAGCATGCCAGTGTTTATTTGCCTTGGTAGAAAGATTGTTTAGTATAGTTCAAATGACTCTAAGCAAAATGACAAAAGAACAAGCCAGTGAACATGTCCTAGAATGCTTCTGTCCTTTAAACATGGGAGTTCTTTTATCCACTCCCTACTGGTAGTGGGCACAAGTCAAAGTTCTACTGTGGATGAAGTATACTGGGGCCATTAGTCACTGTGGTGGTCACTTTTTTGTCCCACCTCAGCTCCACCCAGGCTGCATCTCTTTGGATAAAAATTGTTTGTTTTTTGTTTTGTTTTTTTTGTTTGTTTTTTTTTGGTTTCATTAACTGACAAATGGCTGAGAATGGTAAACCTAAATCCAGTCTTCAAAATATCTACTCAGAAATCAACACGTTATGTCTGGTGTCTGTAGATTACAGTTTGAAGTAAAAGTTCAAAGACATTTTTTTTTAAATTCTAAAAATGATTACATTATTAATTGGAGTCACACAACTAAAATCACCATGTCCAATTCAAGCTTTCATTGCATTCAAATATTTTTCTCAAGTTCAAATAGTTTCATTTTAACAGAAAAAAATGGCATCTTCTTAACAATTTACATCCTTGCATTGACTTTCTATGCATTAATGTATCCTCTAAATTTTGCTTTCTGTTTTAACTGAATGTACCATAAAAACTACAGAACTGCCTGCCAAACAGTCCTAGGAAACGGCCTAACTAGCCAAAATAATTTGTTTCAGACAATCAACAACCAAAGGTCACTTCTCTCTTACTGTACTGTATGAGACAGTGAGTGCAGGTCGTTTTGTGTACACTCATTCTCAGACTGCGGCTTTAAATGCTTAAAAGATCTATAGAATTGCTTGCATGCAACAATCAGCAAATGCAAATATCCAAGTCTAGATGAACATACTCCAATTTGCTTTCGTGCTTAGACATAAGATGGGCTGTTGTTCATACTGAAAAGACCAAATTCCCAACAAAAAGAAACTCTGTGATAGAAAGTGTGATAGTCTGATATCTGCTACTTACATTTGAATAAAAATGTGTGCGTTTTTATATGTGTGTATGATAAACAAATAGTCTACTGTATACACATGCGATATCACACACGCAGCAACACACACACACAAAGAATCTGCAGTCTTGCCAAGTGGCCGAGGGGGAGTTATAGCTGGCTAGTTCCTCACATGGGGCCAGTCCTCTCAGAGAGTAATGAGGCCAAATGGAAATGCATTTAAAGCAGCTGAGATCATGAGATTAGATAGAGGAAGGAGGGAAGGGGGGAGCAGTAACAAATGCCCGCTAATGTGGATAAATGTGAAAACACTGTTTACTTGTCATAATATTTCATCCATACTTGTGTTTCTTATATTGTTTGCTTAAAGTTTACAATTTGCATTTCTGAAATGACAGACCAGCAGAGAAACAGGTAACCTTGTCTTCCTCTTCCTCATTTAATTTAATGGCAGTCATCAAACATCAGAAATGTGTATTACCACCACATGGAGCTGAATGAAAAGGCCATTACGACAAACATACCTGGTTACTCTGCTTGGGCTTAATCAGAACCATAAAGCTCTTTTGTGCTGCATCCAAAGTCTTGTGAGCATCACATCCTTATAGATCATATAGAGGTATTGTCACATAAAGGTACACTACAATCTAACCTCTATATCACACACACACACACACACACACACACACATGGCAGTCTTGTNCACACACACACACACACACACACACACACACACACACACACACATGGCAGTCTTGTCCTCCCAGAGGTCCAGCTATAAAGCAGCAGATAAGGAGGCCCAGGTTGAGAGATTATGATACATTTTCAAATTAGTTAGAGGAGAGAAGAGAAGTCCTGGTGACTAATTTCATCAAGCTGAGCAGTGGCCACGGCTCGCCCATACTCTGCCCGGCTATCAACCCATCTAAATGTTTAAAAGAAGAGACCTGCTGTCTCTGTACATGACCTCATATTTACTTGCCAGTGGTCGAGCTGACCACAGCCATTTCCCATGTGATGCTAATAGTGAGAAAAGTCATGAGAAAAGTTAGATTATTATGTCTCCCTGGAATGGAAACTTGCAATGGAATGTCCCAACAAGAGCAACTTCAAGTCCAACCTACAGCATGCAAACCAAAGTTCGGTCATTCTGATTACTATGTGGTTGTCACCTGATTGGTCAGTGAATATTTCTTGGGTGCAGCAGGTGAAGAAGAGCCTTGTGGCCACACTCATCCTCTAGGGACATTTCCTTAAGTGATTTAGATTGAAGAGAAGCTCATAAAGCAGCCTATATTTTTAAGAACACTGTCTAAGTATGTTTGATTGACCAGTGCTGTCAGCCACCATGAGGGTTATAGAGGGGATAGAAGCCTGGCTCAATGGCTCTGGTGTAGTGGGTATCAGAAATCGAGCTAAGCAGCCATGTGACTGGCTGGCATTTTAATACTGATGTACATTTGTTTGTTTGTTTTTTGCTTTTTTTGGTAGCGATGCTCTGTGTAGTGAGATGGCTGTGCAAGGGAGTGTCTTATCAATCCTCTGGCAACAACAGCTGAGATGAGAGCTGTGTGTGTGTGTGTGTGTGTGTGTGTGTGCGTGCGTGCATGCGTGCGTGCGAGCGAGCGAGCGAGCGAGCGAGATATGGGGTTAGAGAATGGGCAGGGCAAGCAACACTCTCCCCTCTCACATTACAAGTGGAGCTGAGGGCTGTGCATGAATCTGTGTGTGTGTGTCACGTGTGTGTTAATATGTGTGTCTGATTGTGTGAGGATTCTGGGTAGTGGGAGTTGACTTCCCAAACACGGTTTCCATGGACACATCTTCCAGAAGAGGGGTGGGGGCAGCTACAACTTCATACTTAGTTTTCTGCTCTTATTTACAACCTCAAAAACTATCTAAATACATCTTAAAAATACAGCTTTACTATTTTATCAAATGGATGGACATGAAGGTAAATTGGTATGCATTTATCTGCCAAAAATATTTGGTCCTCAGATATCTTTTCTTCTGTTTACCCAGAAATGCATCTCAGATAAATAGCTCGCAATTTTTGGATCAGATTATTTTCTCATCATCGAATTACCTACAGTTGCAATCAGGAGAAGCATTGCAGGTTTTGTGGCTAAGAACCAAGATGGAGATAAATGTTGTGAGTGTTAGCAGATAATCCATCTGTCTCACAATACAAGAGAAGACTAGAAAGGATAAGAGAAAATAAGACGCGAGAGGGAAAAGGGAGACATCTAGTCTCTCTCTGTTCTTTTTCACTCATAAAATTTTTGTCTTTTTTACTATGCTTACATATTTTGTGACTTAGTGGGATTTAGACAGAGGGAGGGAGGGAGGGNTGGGGGGGGAGGAGAGAGAGAGAGAGAGAGAGGGTGTGTGTGTGTGTTTTCAGAAGCTGTCAGTGGTAACCTGAGGATGGACCTCTCTGCTGGGGGAGTATCAGTAATGACTGAACCTCTGCTCTGGGATGGACACACACACACACACACACACACACACACACACACACACACACACTTGCTCCATCACATTGTTGCAGAAAACCTGTGTTTCTGCTGCCCAACAAACATAGTCTCACTACTGAGTTGATGGTCTTCAAGCATTCACGCACCATATAAATAGTAAAATTAACAATCTAGTAGATGAAACTTTCCGTTAACATTTGATTTATTGTGATATTCAATTCAATCAGTTTTTGTTTTCATGACAGCACATGTTGGTGTTTTCTTGCCTGTGAGGTTCACTTTGTAAAATCTGAAAACATTTTGCAATGTCAACATACCTCTGTTAATAATTTGGCGATTACATCAACAAATGAAAGCAAAATGCATAATTGCAATGCATAGATACAGAATAATAATGAGAATAAACTAACACATTTAGACTGCAGTTTGAGTTCAAGATCAATGGGTATTCTTAGTATGACCACACAATCATCAGGACTGAAGAAGCTTTTTGGCTAAATATTTCAGCCGATTGATTATTGGATGCCAGACATCTTACTATCTAAGATGACAGAGATGACGCAGACAAAATAGGTGCTTCACTACTGTCTATTGTCTAATAATGTAAAGTCACCCACTAAAACATCTACGTATTATTACATAAACAATTTTTTTAGTATAATTAAATATTGAAAAATATGTTTTTGAAAAATAAATAACAGAACTCAGCATTTTGGAGGACTTGAAGCAGTTTCTTAACTTAGACTGTTGACTGTAAGATTTACTGTAGATTAAGAGCAACATTTCTAAACCATATAACACTGATTAATTATTGTTCAATGAAAAGTTGCAGATGGTTTGTAGAAAGTACCTAAACTTTAAGTTTTATAAGTCCTGGTAGCAAAATATGTTAAGTCCAGGTAACTTCTAAACCTGATTTTGATTCAGTTGTGGAAAGTAGGAAGAAACGTGGATGTGGCCAGTGTGGAGTGCTGATGTTTTATCTACCCACTGACTCCTTTACTTCCGCTGAGTCTGGACTCAACCTGCTGATGGTCGATCATGCTTAATGGACGCAGCGTCGCAGCATCTCTCACCGATGACATCATGGTTTCAGGCTATTTTAAAACTGACTGCAGTGACCCTTTGGCTTGGAACGAGGATGGGTTGCCCTCTTTTTTGCCTTCCTCTTCTCCTCTTAATCTCTCCTCTCCTTTCTCCCCCATCCTCCCCCTCTCTTTTCCCTTCACATCACCTTCAGTGCCCTCCCTTCATTCTCCCGTTTCATTCCTGCTCTACTGCGCTGTCCTTTACTCACCTCACTTTTCTTTTTTCTTTACTTTTCTTTTCTCCCCCTCAAGGAAAATAAAGCTCTGTGTGGTGAATTGAAAAACATGGTACATCATGTACCAAAAAGTAATTTAGGAAGCCCTTTATGTATCACAGTACCTGTATATTTATAACACTACTAGTAGTTTAAAGGGACACCTTTTGGAAAACACTTGTTTGCCATCAAACCCAGAGTCAGATGAGAAGATCAATATCAATTTCATCTCTGTGCTTTCAATACAGAGATGGTTTGGGGGGTGTTTTGCTTAGCCAGAAGATTGTAAGTGGGGGCAAGGAGGCAACCAATGTAGCTCTGTCAAAAGTGAAAACCACGCCTTCCAACAAACTCAAAGTTGTCTTATTTGCAAATTGTGTCTCACTTTGACTAAGCCAGCCATTAATATGAGGACAGGATTTCAGAAATTCTGCACAGAGTCAGAGCCCTCAACAAATGGCTCCAATTCCTGAGTCCTGATAATATGTTTAGTGTGAATATGTAAAAGAGACACAATGTGAAATAACAGCGTAAAGAGCTAATAGAAGTGTTTGGTATAAAGGAATAAAAGATATGCAATGCATACATGCAGATATGCAAATGGAAGAGAGTAATGAGAGTGAATAAATCCCCAACATTACAAGCAACCTATTTTTACAGGGTCAAAGGTCAGAGCAGCTTTACCATGCAGTAGAGGGAGCAAATACTCATTTGGAGAGGTTGACATTAAATGAAAAGAGCCAGGCATACTAGAAAGTACAGTGAAATGATGTATTAAATAAACAAAATCCTAATCAAACTCATAGAAAGAGGAGAAAAATGTCTAAGCACATATAAACAAATAAGGTCAAAACATCCGAGTACAGTGCCACTTGCTTTTCTGTGTGTGCATGTGTGTTTGTGTGAGAGTCCATGTGGGGACTGTCAGGCACTAAGACCCAGGGGCCTTCCTCCTGATGCCCTCCGGGAGCACAGCAGGATTGAATGACAATTAACTGGATGAGATACCGGATGTGCCGAATCTGACCCCAACGGAAAGACTGAAATAGACACTGCAGACCAGCAAGTCCAGGCACGGAGGGAGGAAGGGAGGAATAGAGAAAGGGAAGAGGCAGTGAATGAGAATGAGTGAGGGATGGTGATTCTAAAAACAATAAAATGAAAGTGATGGAGCCAGATGCAGAGAGAGTTATAAGAAAATACTAATTTTCTTGTAACTCTCAGACAGAGAAAGTCCTAATTTACGAGAATGAAAGTGAGAGAGAGGTGTGGAGAATAGAGGACAGGACATAAAAGTAGTCTGTGGATGTCATTTATAAGACATTTTTACCCAAACTGGAAAACAAACAGATTTTTATGTCAAAACACACTCTTATCTGCAAAGAGTGGCAAGTAAAATGTTAAAATCTCAAACCTTTTTCCCCAAAAAATTTATAAGAGTTCAGCATGTTAAGAGCATTTACTTCATTTTAGTTTCAGTGGAAAGTTTTAGCATCACATGCTCGTATCGTCATATGATAATGAATTATAATACCAATGCTTCAACTGCTTAGATGCACATTCTAAAATTTGTGTTGAAGGATTTTTTCCTTAATGAGGTGTGGAGATACATTGAACAAGAAATGTCATAATACTGGCAATGTGCCCCTATTAAGTTGTCCTACATGTTCCAATATTCACTGCAGTCATATGCCTTGATGACATTATTATGAGCTAATTTGATAAAAAAAAAAAAAAAGNAAAAAAAAAAAAAAAAGGACTAAAAGCAGACAGCAACAAGCATGTCTTTGTGTTTACTTCTCATTTCATTCTAAACCAGTGATGTGTATCTGTCTACACGTACTGTATCTATGATTAAAAAGCACAAGTAGAGCAGACTCAAAATCAGGAAAATAGCTCAGTAACCAATATACAACAACAGGTTTTTGAATATAAAATAAAACTGAAGCAGTAAAACCCAGGGTGTCCTGAACTGAAGATGTATTCCTTTTATAGCTTATGAATTTAACTTTTCATAAGAAAGAATGTTGTATTTCTTCATTTAAAGGAGGCATATTGTGCCTTAAAAAAAACTATATATATATTTCTCTCTCTCTCTTTCTTATAGTACACAGTATATAGTACAGAGTATGTAGTTTTCAAAGTTGCAAACTTGAGTCTGACATACAGCTACATCTAAACCACAAGTCCTGAAAAGTATTTTTTGTTTGTTTGTTTTATTAGACCTTTACTTCAGTAGTTGACATCGGCATGTAACCATTTAAATTTACCCACCTGATTAAAGTCACCCCTACGTTTAAGGCTATCTGGCCAATGTTTGGCCAGGTCTGCATTTTGCAAGTCTGTGAGTGTTGTCTGCTCAGGGCTTATGCAGCTGGCCAATCAGAACAGCTTTTCAAGAGGAGGCCTTAAAGAGACTAAAATGCCCTGTTTAAACTCAGTGTGCATAGAGCTGCAGGAGTAAGGGAGAGTAAAAATGGATTGTTAAAGCACTACAAAAGTTTCAGAAGAGACCACTGATTGAAAATAAGAGCATGTAATTCTGGATATTTATGTCTGCTGTCTGCTTTAAAAGTTACACAGGCTGATCAGAGCAAAAGCGTTAGATTGATAGCATTATAGGAAATAAAGAATTATTCTTAAATTGGTCCCATTCCTTTCCTTTTTTTTTTTTTTTTTTTTTTTTTTTTTGTTATTAGAATTTCACTAATAATCATAATAAAAAATGTCAGCATATTGTGTGTGAGTGAAAGCAGGTTCCAGGACTGTGTTTTTGATTGTTTGTGGTGGAGCAACTCTTTTGTTCCCATTTAGAACCCTGATTGTACCTTTAACTTTAGAGTAAGGCTTTCATCTTGGTTAAAATGAAAGCTTTTATTTAGGTTAAAAAGGTTAAGGTTAGGTTAAAAACCTACTCGAAGTAGAAAAAAAATCTTTTTATGAACTGGAAACTGAATCTGGGTCGATGCAGCATCTGCTCATCCATAAACTACACCTCCACACCCTTCATTCCACCATGTGTTGAGGTGCTTGGGAGAGTCATTCATTTTGTGTGTCATATGTAAAGTTTTTCCATGTGCACTGAGAATTATGGTGTGTTGATAGTAAAATTACAAATGACATACACCAGACAGAAAAGGGTAGAAGTTAAACAAGCACAAACCAATTGAAACCTTGTGTGCTTAACATCCACATACCAGTGATTCTTTTAGTTCTGATTGTTCTACCACAGAATTGTTAACAGGGAGAGTTTTAGTGTGTTTTCAGACCTTGTTTGTTTTGTTTTGAATCAGGAACTAAATTGTTAAAATCTTGCATTTATCCTGTCGTCCAGTTTGATTCCACACATAAAAAAAAATTCCAAAAGGAGCCTAAATATATTAACAAACCCATGTAAGAATCATTCAAAAATGTCTGGGGACACGATTGACAAAATCAAAACAGGAGGAAGTTTAATATGTGATGAGAAAGGTTGAGGAATGTTGAGGAAAATATATAGTTGTCATCATTTGGGCCTTATAGCCAAACTGCCGGAAGAGTGTTGAAATTTAATGCATTTCAAGTTGGGAAGACCACATATTACTTCATATTATCTGAAGAAGACATGTTGCTTTCAGAAAGCTGAAGAGCAGAAGTTTATTGAGCACACACAACAACATGCCAGCCTTCAACATTTTAATCCAAAGACGTGTTAAGTAAATGTGTCGTGTTACAATCAAACTCTGAACATTAGCCATAAGCACCTAGTCCATTCTGGTTCTAGATCAGTCAGTAGATCAATAGATCAGCCTGTATTTGGTTCAAAACTAGTTTGGGTCATGTTCAATAAACAACTCCAGAGTTCATACTGAGACTGCCTCCTCAAACTCTCTTGGTGTAGCTGTTTGTGTCCGCACCCAAGCTGTTTTCAGACCTAGTCCTAGTCTGGCTGAACCAGACTGAACCATGTAGGTGTGAAAACAGTCAGTCATAAAAGGCCTCAAAGCACCTAAACTCCACAAGTGAACTTGTTTCACTGTAAAAGTACAACTCATTCTGCTAGTATCAACTCTAACTTTTCATGCTGGAAAATGGATGTCTGTTATTTCAAGAGTTTCTGGAAGACGAGGGCTCATATGGCTTTCCAACAATAGAGTCAAAATAAATGTGATGTAAGTCACTGGAACTTTATCTGAGTCTGACTCTTTTATGTTCTTTTTTGTTGATCAGGTGGCATTTCAGTCCACATTTACCCTCAAGTTGTTTTGTTAGGCTTGGTGTTCCATGCATGAGTAACTGTTGGCTATTAGATATCAACATCCGTCTCATTTCCATAAATTCTTCAGTTTTGAGGCTTCCTCTAGTTGGTTCAGATTACTTTCTTCCTTCTAAGAAACCACAGTGCAAATAACTTGGAAAAGAATCAAGATCTGCAACTTCAGACATCTCAGTGCCTGTATGTGGTGTCAGCACAAACCAGAAAACTACAAAGTAATGCTTCAGAGTTTGAATAAACAGCGCCAAACATGATTGGTGTGAGTATATTCTTTCATAATCTATAAGTGTGTGGAAATGTCTGGGAAGTCTACAATATTAGTTGAGCGCTATGAATCCAACCCTCACTGACTTTAAAAATTCAATTGATGTTATATTTAATGAAAGTTATGTTTTAGCTAGAGTCAAGCACCTAGTGGCCTTTTAAGGAAGGAACTTTTTCAGTTTAAAACTAATTGCTGAGTTTCATCTGTCAAACTGTGTGCGTGTTCCTGCAGTGTCTTCTTCCTTAGTTTTCTGCTGATAATACTTGAGTTTCTCCAGGTGGTGCTCTTGGTTTTACATTCAGTAGTGGTTGATATTGCTGCTAATGCTAAAAAATCTTGTTTGTTTTAAATTTCTCCAAAAAACCTAAACACATAAAAGGGATCATCACATCCCATATGTGTAGAGCAGCTGAACTGGATCACTGTTTTCACTCTGTAAATATCATCCGTTATGCCTTTCAAGGAGAAATACCACCTTTTTGTCATCTTTAATACTTAATATCAGTCTTTTTACATTCAGTTGCAGTAGCCCGTACTGTTTATTTATTTATTTATTTATTACAAAGTGTGTTAGAAGTGAGTTTTTTTCTCTTTCTTTCTTTGTGGTTCTATAGTGCATTAGTAGTGCATTAGCTCTTCTGTCGTGGGATAAAAACCCTCCATTTCCATTCATCCTCTCCCTCTCTCTGTTCATCCATCTCTCATCCATCATCCATCCAACCATCCATTTCATCATTCGTAAATCTATCAGCCATATTCCTCTGCTCCACACATGCTGTCCCCTCCCTTCCCTCCATCTCTGGTTAATCCCTCCACCGAATTCAACCATTGTACTCTTCCTTTTGTCCTCTCTCTCTCTCTCTCTCTCTCTCTCTCTCTCTCTCTCTCTCTCTCTCTCTCTCTCTCTCTCTCTCTCTC
>VXCM01000019.1:225000-226201 GCA_014773175.1 Lucifuga dentata | reverse complement strand
TCTCTCTCTCTCTCACTCACACACACACACACACACACACACACAGACACTAAAATGCTCTATGATGTTAACATGCACCCTGATAATTAGTTATTGTGACCATATCACTGCTGTTCCATTTCATCAGATCATTCAGGAACACACTCTCTCAGTAATTCATAACTGCAAAACTTTCTGCTTATTAAGTGCCCTGACTTACTACAAAAGTTGATGAAAGTGACTAAATGACTAATGTATGTGACTATGCAGCCTGATAATTTGTCAACATGACTAAATCACTCCTAATAAAAGCATTGCTTGAATGTATATGGATAGATATGGTTTACATGCCTGCATACACTCAATCATTCACCCATCTCAGCAGCAAACTACCCATGCACAGGCCCAAACACATACACCAGCACAAAACCATAGTCAGACTGCAGTTAATGAGTAATATATGTTTATGTAGCAGATATGTTAATAATGAATTTCCAGGAAAGAGTGTGCAAAAAGTTTAAACATGAAACAAAATCGTATTCAACATATACTTGTTTCCCCACCCAACAGCCAAGAAAAGAGATGCTAAACAGTGCAGAGACAGAAATTTATGTGGTATATTTGATTTGTGTTGTATGTGAGTGAAATGGTGCAAATGCCATTGGGCTGCTAAAGAAACTCTTTCAGGGCTTCAAATTCTTTCTGTTCTCCTTCTCTCTTTCATCTCCATCTCTCCTCCTTGCCTGTAGTGGATCTATTCAACTAGATTTACCTGCTGTCTGTCTGTTTGATAGAAAAATAAGTAGGACTGAGCAGGTTTTATTTTATTTATTTATTTGTCTCGCAAGTTTAGGAAAAGCCAGTGTGCACATTTTGAATGAATTATGACCAAAACTTTATGAACATAACCCTAACCCTCCAAAACTGACAGAAAAAAAAAAAAAAAAAAAAAAAAAAAAAAATTACAAGCTATTAAATTACAAGCTGGTTCCAAAACCATACCATATAGTTATAGCCTAAAAACCTGTAATATTTCTTTTAATATGTCTTTAAGAACAAAGAGCCACATTTTATTGTGCATATTCCAATAAAATCCCATAAGATTTGGTTTATCTCTATAATAGTTGCAGAAGTAATTAAAACAAAAAACGTACAATAAAATAATACACCAAGATGCAGCTCATCTGAATAACTCCTGATCATAAAAAATGCCCAGTGGAAC